>LUCH01002091.1:95576-106175 GCA_013368495.1 Paragonimus heterotremus
TCATCATCATCATCATCATCATCATCATCATCATTATCACTGTTGATGAACTGCAAATAGTATAGGATCTTCTGAATTATTCAGAAATAATGGAGAATAAGATAAATACGGAGGTGACAAACATGGATGCATGGTATAGAACTTTTCCTTACGGAACTACCTGGTAAGGAATGGTTTTTTTATTCACCATGGCAACTTCTATATATCGCATGAGGGAATCGATCATTGTGTAGCCTTCAACTCAGTCATGGGGTAACATATCTCGGCACCTTTGTACAACTGTTCGGCAAGTATACTTCACGGCCTAGACCGGGGTTATGAATTGACTGAATCAGTATATGCTATTTAGGAAGTAGAGATCCCACTTATGTGGCCTGTGGTAAGTGAGTGAGGGGCAAGCCGCTGTGAATTGCTGGAATGGGATAAACACTTCTTTACGCTTCTTGGTATGGTCAGTATACTCATACTAAAGTTGTATAGTACGATTGCTTCTGCTGACTATCAATTACACCTGTGGACCCACTGTAGGAGGGGATAGGCGTGAATGGTATACCGACGGATTTGAGAGCGACAATTGTGAAAAAATGTCATCAGTTGGCTCATACGGGTTGTCACCGAACTTACGAAATACCTAAGCAAAGGGCATACTGACCGGGAATGAAAAAGGTTGTTAACAATTATTTGCTGGCGTACCAGTAATGTCAGCCACTGAAGAACACTTATCGCCCCAGTCAGTATTCCACACAACCAATTCCGGTCAGTGAGATTGGAGAATTATGGTCGTTGAACGTCATGGGTTCCCTTCCAGTAACCACTTTTGTAAATCGGTACATCATAGTCATGACTAAACACTTCACAAGAAGGATCGAAACAGCCACTATACCCGACCAGCGTACAATCACTGTATGCGGGGTGGTGGTGAAACACATCGTTGCAGATCACGGAATACCGTAAAGCATATCGGCTGATCAAGATCCCTGTTTCGATAGTGAGAAGTTTCGGAACTAGTTGGAGCGCTTGGGAATCACGAAAATTCGCACGACGCCATACCATTCTCAATCAAACTGATTGACGGAACGAAACCATCGCACAATCAAGGATTGGTTGGTGGCGAAAGGAGGAAGCTAAGAGAAAACACTGCCGTCCATCCTATTGTCCGCCGCTGTTCGCACAAAGGACAACGAAGAAGTCGACGTTCGAGCTAATGTACGGGCGCGTGCCACGCCTGTCAGTCGACCAGGAAATTGATGTATGGTGAGACCGACGGATGAGAACGCGTGAATTAGCAGAAGCTCGGAGAGTGACCAACTAAAACTTGGCCAACGTACAAGAAGTTTCCAAGAAGCAATCAACTGCGTGGTTTTCGGGTGGAAGTGGTGCGTTTGAAATTGTTTCGAAGGTTAACTGCAGAGACCGGTAGAGCCTGCGGGCAACAGGGCCCGTCTTTAGACAGTTCCTGGCAAATTGAAGGGGATCGTATATAGCTGTGAAGCGTCGCGACCCAATGTCTCCGATCCAGAATGTGAAGAATTAAAATCGAGTTCATTGAAGACAACTTTGTAAATGGTATGACATTCCAAACAGATCAGAATGCATGACTGGAACACTGACGTCCCCGAAGGCGGTGGGCAGATCGTTGACAGAACATAGAGAACCTGAACAGCTTTTGTTGCAGCTGGAACAACCTTTGCGGGGGGAGGAGTGCATTGAGTAGGAGCGATCGTACTATAGTACTCACACCACTGCTATTCAGTAATGGGACCAGAGCGTATATTTTGACATCGAAGTGGTCGCGAGAAACATCAGAGTGCAGCATCGCATGAAATGGTTCGTGGTACGCAAAGAAACGTAAAGGAACTGAGCATTGGCGTCTGTGGCAACCGTGATCTCCTAGGCCCATAACCGTGCACAGATGAGTGATTTTGATTGTAGTCACGTTTAACCTCATAACCCATAATGTTTGTTTTCGGAACAAACAACTTATGCGCCATCCGTCTTTTCAGGTCACAACACTAGGGCTTTCAGTTTAACCCCTAAACTCCGTGTCATTCAAAATTGTGGGCGCCTGAGATATACGAGTGGAGTCAAACAGATCGTTTTTATTTGTCTTTTTCCCATTAATTCCTAAACATTCGGCAAATCCTATTGTTCATTATGATGAATGGAACCAAGCTCGGTATTTCGTGGCCATTTCCAATGTGATTTTCACCTTGATTCCGAATCTGTTCATCCGATTGTGTTACATACGAACTAGATGTGCTCGCAAGGGTGCAAGATGCTTCGCGAAACAATCTGACGGATTTATGAATTCCATCCAACTAGTAAGACAGTATGTTTGATATAGGTTGAAGATGAGTTAAAATAGCTCGCAACGTTCCCATTATCGTGGGCATTCACATCGGTCCCCTTTGACAAGAAACATTATACTAGGTCTTAACCTATTCTGGCGCTCGTCAATGGTGCATATTCCTGGTCAGATGTGTATTTGAACTCTTGTCAGGCCTTCTTGAGGCAGTCGTGTTTCGCCGCCGCACACTTTTCCTCACATTGGTGACGACTAAATCATCGTTTGAAAACTTTTCTTCATGTTCTTTTGATATTGCTATCGAGATTTCTTGATCTTCTTAAGAGGAACCGTTGTATTTAACCTGTAAACTTCATTCAATGAATCCAGGTCTACGTCTTCCAAATCTTAATGTACAAAAATCCTCTAACATATCCACCGGTATTTTCATTACTGATAAGTAGTAGATGGCTTTTAGTTGATATTATTTGGACATAGTTCACAATGGATGACAATCCACATTTTTGTAAATTATTTCTAGACTGGCTGTCTCGAAAATAAACGCTATTCTTGATGTTCTATCACGTTGAAGCTCGTTAACCTTACATATCCTGTCACGACCGTGAGTTAAACTTCTACCACACTTTCAACAGACAATCAATTTGTCTACTTTGTCGCTGACTTCATCTCTTACATGACCGAATTATCATTCGTTTGTGAGTAATACGTTAAACCGTTAAATAGACCGAGTACCTTTGTAGACGAATGAAACAAACCGACACAGAAATGACCTCTAATGACCGGCTCATGTTTTCATCGACTGGCTGACATATTTCATAAGCAGTTTAGAACGATAACTTCACATCAGTCTTGCCACATGCATCAAGTTCTAATCAGCTACGACTCACTGAAAACCACCCAGACAATGACCAAAAAATGAGTTAAACCTAGTTTACTTATTCCAAAGTGACTATTTGTGAGCCACAGGTGGCCTGGATTTTTGAGTCGTGACTGTCCTTTCGCGCTGACGGGGGCCAACACAAAATGCTGTCAGTGTTTGCCTTCCAATTTTTCCGTTGAATAATATTTAAGCAGCTGCATTAGGATTTACTTCAGCGAAAAATAGAAAGGTGGTTCGAAGGAATAGAACTTATCAGTTATTGGTCTTGTGCATGCACTTCTTTGAAGTTATTAACTCTAGTAGGATTCAGACCTATAGTAGTTTCAGACCTTTTATATACTTTGACAATGCTCCTGGTTATTTCTTCGAATGGAATAGCTAGTGCAATAGCGAATAGCAGAACGGCATAGATGCACGTCCACACTACTTTTTAGCCAAAGCTTCTGTCTATGACATAATTGGAAAATTCAATGGATTACACTGGGTTAGATTTGCACGAACAATGGGAAATTAGTTTTCCTGTAGATGCACACTTGTCAATCGATAAAGACTTAGAGGTTTAAGTTTCTTCCGCCAAATTAGAGACCCTCTTAGTCGGGTTGTCTGTTATACACTATATAGAGTCGCCGACAGCCACCTCCCATTTACCACGGCTAAATGTGAAGTGATACACCACCATAATTCGGACTGCATATAATGTTTTTTGAGGGCAAAAACTGAGTGTCACCACACACGAAGGTGATCTGAACACGAGTGTCTCTAGTACCCTTAGCATGTGTCCTAACAGTACGTTAGTGACCAAGAATGGCAGTTCGATACTTGGGTTACCAAGACTGCTTGGACGGTTTAATTTGCTAGTGCGCACCCTATGTTGAGCCAAACAATCACTCTTGTCCTCCAAATCTGATAAACTGCATTAATCTTATTGAGAAGGTACAATGGAAACTTACAGGACGGATTACGCTACTGCGTGGTCTATCATATGTAGGTAAGTTGCTCAAACTGGGGTGGGTTTCAGTGCATTACCGGTACATCAGACAAGACCTGTTTTTTATATATTGTATCCTATGTCAAGCTCAAAGTCCCTTAAGAAAAGTATTTGTGCCCAGCAAAAATACCCATCTCACAGATAACTGGCTAAAGCTACAGCACTAGATGAATCAAGTGACTTACACAGCACACTGTTTTAACGTCCAGGTGTGTGCCCACCCTAGAAGAACCTGGCAGAATCTCCATTAAGTGCGATAAAACTATCGACACAAACTTAATGCATTTATTCGGGACACAAAGTCGGTCGTTTAGATAAGCTAATCATCAGAACCGCTGCGGTAAAATAAAGACATCTTCCAGCTTTTACTGTGATGCTACCCAGCTGCTGCCTGCTATGTGTTGCAGTGCGAGTGTTATGTGCTTGATAAACAGTAGTTGGGTTTCCGTCTCATTCATTATCCTCTGATTTTCTTCTTCGCGATCTTCTTAACGTTGGCGTGATGAAAATAACGAAGTAAGATGCGTTTGGTGGAGTTTCACCTCCATACCGACTCTATGAGTATTTGTGCGATGAGCACTTGAATACTGTTACTGATAAGCATGTGCACAAGGGAGACTCGGGTACATTTGGACCATGGGTCTTTAGAGCTAGCACAGAATGCCAGAGATTCAAGATGCTTAAACTGTGAAAAACATAATTCAACAGCTTATGGCGCCGTAAATAATTACGGGAAGTGTCAGTCTGTTCAAAAATTCAGAACTGCCGACAGGTTTTACTATGTACTAATTACTCAATATAAACCATTTCTGATACGTATCAATTTTATCGTTTTAGTACAAATCTAACCACCTGGTTTAATGGACCATCAAGGAAGAAAACTTACGAAATGGATTCTTAAAATGCGCGAACTATTCAAAATAGCTGTTTTGGGAGGTCTACTCTTACTTGTGAATAACACGAGTGAATCGGGGGCCGTCAGACCACAGTAACTATGAAGGAATCAGTCCCACTCCCGAGGATGGTTCTACAGGGGCACACTTATGAATATTCCGTGTTGAGCTATGTGAGACAATGCAGTGGCACGGATAGCTGTTCACCACACTGACCAGGAGAAATACAAACCAAAAGGTCTATTGAAAAGTATAGAAGAAAGCGCAATTAAAAAAGATTTGTGGAGTTGTAAGTCTACTCTTAACTGAAGCACGTTGCCACATCGGACAGAGATTGCAATTTTCGATGGTAGTGACCCTGGTGTCACCAATCTGGCAGGCGTCACCTACTGACTTGAATTAGTCACAGGTTTGCTGGTATGTAACAACACTGTAGTTTTACTAAACAGATGATGTGCTAGGTGCTCTGTTGTCATACGTAGTGTGGCCAGCTTTTGTAAATCGAACATTTTTATCATTTGCCCGGTTGGTAACATGTCTGACGACGCTGGCGAGTGATCACGTTACTTATGCGATCAACTAGCTTACTGCGGAAAACCGAACACTGCACATTCGTTCATAACTTTGTCATCGCTAAGCAAATGTTAAAAACCATAATGTAAGATATTTTTTACATTTTGATGACAAAGGCGACAGCGGGCCATGGCTTTCGTCTATTACAAACTGATGGCCACGTTCAGACGTATGGGAGAGCCAAGTAACAAGGGGGGTGTCAGAACTAATGATCTGAAAACAACAGTGTAGCGAACAAGCTCGTTTTCGGTTATTCATCATCAGGCTAATTACATAACAATCTGAAAGTGGAAACGGTCCGGTTTAGAAACAGCAGTTTGAAGACAAGAAGTATTTAGCAGACATTTAAGTCCTCACGTTATTTCCAACCTCAGGGGTACGCGTTATATTTTTACTGGTAATTTATACAATGACAGTTTACTGGAGAAAAAACTGTCCAGTCTCCACAGTGAATTGTGCTTGTTATCGCACATACTTTCCGCAACCGCGGCTAAATTCTTGATCTTGATTAACAGCATTAGTCTAAAGTGGTCTCTCATGTTGTTGTGCTTGCACATTTACTGCCTTACAGTGGAGATCGCAAGTTTTAGTTCGCTTTGCACCGTTTTAATCCTGCTCATAAAATCTTTCTCTCATGCTTTGCCATTTTACTTCTCTAGCCTGAAACGAGGTGAAGCGGACACGATACAATAAATAAAATGCAGGAGAGACTGATTCATGGTTGTGAACTCCAGTGCTATGTCCAAGGCCTACTTACCAACAACCCCTCCTTCAGTTTACACGCTACAGCAAAGTTTGGTACCGTTAATTGTATACGAGTACCTATAGAATGACTTTGGTGAAAGGGTTTTAAGACTACGATCGAGGTGCACGGAAGTGTAACTCGCGATTTTAGGTTTGGAGACTGACTCCGTACACCTGGAGTCACCTTTAACCGTTCTGCACGCACCCAATTTTTAGCGCATTACTTCCAGTAGGCCGAAGCTGAAATACCTCCAAAGCAGATTAAAGTGTCCACTGCTACAGTCGCTTGTTATTTGGCTTCCGCTTGTTATTGACGTAATAATTTTCAACTGGATTCAGGCTACTCACTGATGCTAATGAGTAGTATGCAACATCTTTATTCTTTGCGATAAATCGACAAATTAGAATTATCGCGCCGTTTGTCACGTGTAATCCAAGTAATCAGTTTCTTCCAGCTGTTTTCCCGTTTTGTCGCGCCTTTTTTCGTTTACGTTCTATTCTTATTCTTGTCGCATCAGTTTACTCTAGACGACGTGGGAAAGTCATCACCCGATTTTATGAATTCTGCGTGTAAAACAATCTACAATTCTTTTTGAACCTAGCAGAGCGGTGAACTTCTGAGTGGACAGGTCTACACAGTAGCATTTGCAAAATGGTTGACGATGATGAGTAATCTTCCCACCTCACAAGAGAAGCATATCTCGCCGAGCAAACTTGTGGAGACCAATACTACTCGAATGCATGTTCACATGTTTTGTCTGGATGCAACGAAGCTGAAACAGCTCGCTCGTAAACGGTTTCGATTGAGTATGAGTCTTTAACGAAGACGAAGCACTCAACCTTTAACGTACCTGTAGAGAGGAACGCTTGAAGACAATCTCTCGATGTCTCAGCATTCATAAACGCTGATTGTCAAAAGTTTCGAGAATGCGTATTGAAATGTGGACTCTCTAAGCGGATATTTTACGTGAATATATCAATCAGTTGTGTTCCACGGTTATGGAAAACCTGTAGTGCTGATTGCAGAAATGTGAAGGTTGTCTGCGTGAGTAGTGGAAATCTTAATCAACATACTGCATGTCGGACGATCGTCGGTTCTCGTTCAAAAACTCACTATTCAACCCATTGAGCTAAACTTTATCTTTACAAACATAGGAGACTAGCGTGGTTCTCCTATTTGGAACACAACGAATCTTCCATCTTATTGCTCAACGTAGGGGAAAAGAATCACGAACATAGGGAGAGTTAGAAAATCTCGTAGAGCTGTGTACACGTTCTCAAGTCAAGTCAAGTACCCGTTCTAAACGTTTCAAACCACACATCAGATTTTGTAGTAAAACTGCACGAGTGTCATCCGAAGCACTATCGTTCGTCTTCTCGAACCATCTTCACATAATTATTATACGATTTGATTAGACTCGGGCGCAGAAAAGATAATCTGTGGTTAAACACTATGAACGATAAGCAGTTACCATCCTATTGAGGAAACGTTCGGAAAACTGTAATCGGTAAGTACTCATTTTATAGGTAACGAAGGATAGTTTTCTAAAGCCTTGGCTACTGTTGGCAGTATTCTGTTGTAAAATAAGGAATTTATGTTATTACATTTTACACTCTGTACGTGGATCAGTGTTAAGTATCCTGACACCAAAGTGTCATATCTAGGAGCAAAATGTCCTTAAGCGTGGCATTTGAGCAATCAACCATAATGGCATAATTTTCTAACCAAACTTTCTTTCCTGCTAAAAAGACAGTTCATTCCTGTTGCGTAAAATGTGTTCAACAATATACTGGCCGAACGTCACGGCCCAGTTAATAGGCTCATTTTCCACAGTGTACGAATGTCAACAGGGGTTATATTTGATGACATCTCCACATCATCTGGATTACAGAAATACAATAAGGTTGAAATTGACCGTACAGGGGCAACAACGGCGCAAAGAGTGTGATTTACTGCGCACATGACCACAGGAAAATCTGCGGAATGTGTTCTCGAGCCTCTTCACTATCCATCCGAAATATCAGGTAAGTAGTGTAGATTTGCTGAGTCTTAAAAAATAAATAAAAATACAACCATTCATACAAATATTAAAAGTGATGATTTGGTTTTGAATATGTGTCGATTTTTGGTGATAGCCATGCCCTGAAAGATGTTTGAAAAACTTTTTCCAGTCCTACCAGGAAGCGCTCCCTTTCACAACAACAATTCGCAGTTTAATTCCAATTGACAGCAAACCTTGTGCCGCTGTTAACTTTCAATACTCGTTAGCCCGTTAACTTCGTTGTACGTTAATTAACAGTGATGTATAAGGGTTCAAACTGTTCAAGGGAACCAATTGTTTCAAATTTATAAGGGTAAATGAGTAATATAGGGTTTGTCTTCTTGGGCGAAAATCAGCTGAAGACAAGCGCAGTTACAGCAAACAAACCGTTGTTTATAAGTAGTGATAAATGATTGCTTATCTTCACAATTTGATGCTGAACTAGTGTGGTCTCAAAATCCAGGCATCGTGTGATCGCTGGTTTAGAGAACACTTCTAGTCATGCTGATAAGGCGCCTGTGACTGGAGCAGCAACTTCTGTGGAATGACAATTTTTTAATTTTCAGTAGCCCGTATGGCGAGCTACCACAAACATACAGAGTGTGAATCAGGATAAAATTATACGAACATAATATTCTACGGAACATCAATGTAGTGTACACATCGGAACAGGAGGGTAAAATGGCTCGATTCTGCAGACGTTTTTGTGAATGCACCGCTTCTCACTTTGTCCGACGGACACTGGACAGCTGTCAGTTAACCAGGACACCTCTTAAGTCGACTGCGGTAAAAAAATTAAAGGCAGAATGTTGAAGCGCGCTGACCGGCCACGTATAAATTCCAGTACATAGAGTTCCACTGGCATTGCATTAAATATAGAACGCGTTGCTTACATACGTTGAAGATCAGAAAACAGTAAGCATGAAAGATATTTAATGAAGGAAGTGAACGGATGCAATTCATGTTGTTGCTACAACAAGCCCTCAAGATGAAGAACGACACAATCGTAAAAATCAAGCAAGGGTTTGGATATGCAATGAATATCAGAGCAGGGCGTTCAGCAAATGATGAAATATGAATACAGCTGACTGTGCATTAACCGTTTGGCCTTATTCGTCCATACTACTTCCCAGTTTAAGGTGGTTCGACATCACTTCTGCTTCGCACATTGTCAGTTCGAAACATTTAAGGAGGTTCTTGGGTTTCAACGGGGAAGGAGATTACCCGACTAAGGCGCACATAGGTAGGCTGACGGACGGGGACTGGTTGGCTCTTATTGAGTGAGATAACACAGATCTGCCGGGTGCGGAAGTAAACGAAGCCAGCTCGATTGAACTCTGTTGCCAGGCTGACAGGGGCGCAGGTTAACATATGCGGTGGGCATTGAACGAGTGGGTTTGTTCGTACGAGGTGAAGAACGCAGAGACAACTACTTTGACGGGCTAGTTGTCTGTCTGTGAGTACAAGAACCACCTACTCAGTGGTCATCGTCCTCCGAACGGTCAGACAAGCCAGTCAAGGTCCGTTTTAGGTTTTATATGTTGTGTATGCAAACGACTTCATCTGGAAGGCTGTTCATTGCATGAACCCCCTTACAAGCTATGTGAAAGCATGGTTGGCGGCATCCGAAACGGATTAGCCTGTCACAACGACTGAAGCCAAAGGACACTTGCGCTTAACCATCACCGCAAGGGGCTTGCGCTGTACCACTCACTGTTCCACCCACAAATCACGTATTCAGTGTAAACCCGAGGGAATAAGACAAGTAGGTGTGGGAGTGAGAGTTTTGTGTCCAGCCGGCCAATGCTGGTTAGCCAACTGAATGGCTAACAGGAAAGGGAAACCCTAATATCTCGGAAAATAAATATAAAGAGAGACCGCAATGACAAAATCTAAACTGACAAGAAAGATAGATAAAATGTAATACAAAAAGCATTTCAGTCTATGAGTGCATCTTAGTGCATTCTAGAGAGGATGAAGTTGAAAAACAAAATTCACATTGGACTAAGAAAGAATAGGCAAACGATTCATCATACACTACGCCAACAATGCTGAAGAAAAGAATGGGTAGAAGACCGCAAACACCCAAGCTTTTAAAAAGAGGAGTGGATTAGTGGCCAACCGTTCATGTTCTTGGTCGATGCAATTATTAACAAAAATAGAATGAATATACT
>LUCH01002092.1:0-14963 GCA_013368495.1 Paragonimus heterotremus
AACCAAAAAATACAATACGGTGAGTAAAAATAATGAAACGCCGTATACAAAAATTTTATACCAAGAAACTGACTCATCAAATGACTTGAGAAGAAAATATGGGGGCAAAGTACGCCGGATCACCGATTGAAAATAGCGAATCAAGTTCCAGTGAAAACGATTTTGTCGGGCTCACCAGCTTATGGGAACTCTACCACAAGGTCTCGCTCTAGATTCGACGAGCTACCCAATGACAATACTTCAGATCACCACGAACAGCGCAGTACTCTCATTATATTGCCACGACCGAGATGCAAAATAATGTACAGCCAACTAACGTCCTGCGTGTAACGCGCGGAACAGAAAAGTGAATAATTTCTATGCGAGCGGAAATGGAGGATACAATTGGGCTAAACAAACATGCTTCATACGGAGGCGACAAATTGTACAACAAAACAGCAATAAAAATCAAGCTGTTCTAGGAGGTCGCTACAATATTACAAAAGGAATAGCTTGACTAAGACGAAAGTAAGTAAACACCAGTCACTAAAAATGTACATGGAATGCGACTTCCAAAAATATCCTTTATTATATTTGCCACAGATTTTTCACCAGAAAGCTAATAAGTATTACACAAGCCTTCGTTATTCCTGAGACGGAGAACTATAGGTACAATACACACGAAGACTAATGACATGAGGCGGAGAATGTCAAAGTTCAAGGGAGGATCGGTCGAACAACAGCTGTTGAGCTGGAATGATTCCTTTATTTAAGTTATTCGGTCCTCGGTACATTTCTTCTCTGTCGTAGCGGGCTGCCCAACCCTGAAAACTCTTGAGAGAAAAGAGGGGCAGGTTTGTCCAGTGCTGTACGGTAGGTAGCTAGGAGTTGTCTCTCTACGCACCATGTTTGGATAGACTGTAAATTAAAAACTCTGTGGAGTACCCACACGACTGGTGGAAATGGATAACTGACTGAGTCAAAGTATCCGGTCGACTGAATAGTTTCACAACCAATGACTTTTGCAAACCCTGCGATTTGAATGTGACTGCTTTCGGTTTTTTCTTCTTCTGTTCCTTTCTAAATCTGAGGGACCGAAGAAAGAAGAGGGTTAGCATACAAATTAACCTGGTCCAAAACAACGCCTTCTGGACTGCGGCCCAGGTAACGCATGGGATAACTGCAATGGCATGAAAGTCAGCAGGTTTTTTACGTGTGTATGTTATAATGAAAAATCGTCACTTTCGAAACCAAGAAATGTTAACCTACGCTGTGTAACACACTGGCTTGCAAAACTCCCTATCAAGACGTTTATGCCTGGAGGTAGAAGGAGCACAGGTTGCGTGAGTTGCAGAGGGTTCCACGGACGGAACGCTTTTTGCTGGCAATACAGGGCGAGGTGTGCCTTGGGAAGTGTCGTGGAGGATTCTTCCCCCTGACGATGTCAGAGGTGCGGGTTGAATTTTGAGAGAGCTCTCTTGACGAAGATGCTTGATCTCGGGGTCAGTGGCTTGCGCGGCAGCCAAATCGATGCCGTTGTCGGCAGGTGCGCTGAGATTATGGGTGCATGAGAGAGCATCCGCAACGGTGTTTCCCGTATCCGAGACATGCCGCATATCAGTCGTAAACTGAGAGACATAGTCCAGGTGCCTAACTTCCCCTGGGCAATGCCTGTCGGATGGAGCGTTTGAAGACGGTTTGTGATCAACGTAAACCGTGAATGTCTTGCCTTCTACCGGATACCGGAAGTGGCGGATGCCTGAATAAATGGTCGGTTACTCTCTACCAAACGTGCTGTGACGGGATTCCGTGGGTTATAAGCGTTTGGAGAAGAAAGCTAAAGGTTGTCATTGCCTATCAGTGAGCTGTTTTAACACCGTGCCGACAGCTGTGTCAGAAGCGTCGGGCACTATCGATAGTGGTGCGCCCGGATCAGGGTGAGCAAGGAGAGCTAAGTCGGCGACCGCATACTTGAACTCAATGAACGCAGTGCGTGCAGCCTCTGTGAACTGGAATTTGCGTTCACCTCCGTGGAGATCTGTCACTGGCTGCATTATATGCGCACAACAAGGTATGAAACGTCGGTAGTAGTTGACAAGACCGCCGAAGTTGCTTGAAAGAATTTGTCTCGGAGCATTTGCAAATGGCCTCCGCTTCATCCGTGAGCGCGGCAACTAAACTTTCTAAGGTTTTGCGATCCTGAACTCTATTGTGGCTCTCCTAGATTTCACTTCGTAGAATTAACTGTGACACCATGGTGGGTCAAACTTTTCAGTAGGGTGAGAAGATGCGTAAGGTGCACCTCTCGTGAAGAACTAGCAAATGAAATATAACCTAGATGGGGTTAAAGAAAGTCCAAACCGCCAATCCCCTCATGAATGAGGCGTTAAAAAGTTTGAGCTGCATTCGAGGAAACGCGGAAAGGTCGAAAGGTGTTATTACTGTTATTTTAGGGATATCTTATTCGGCTACTGGAATTTGATTATAAACTCGTAATAAGTCTATCCTTCTGCATATGGTTTTTCCATGTAAGCAAGTAGTTAACCCATGCATGTGTGGGATTGGGTATTTGTCAATGACGGTTGCTTTGTTGAGCTCGCGGTGATCACCGCGTGGGCGCTAATCACCTGGCTTCTTAAGAAGCATGTGCAGCGGTGAAGCCCATGGACTCAGAGAAGGGCGTTTTATTCCGAGTTCCGGCATTTGCTCAAACTCTGCCATATCGACTTTTGATTTGTCCGGAGCCAGCCGACGAGGCCGTGGTGAGACGGGGGTCCCTCAGTACGAGTATGATGAGTTACACTGGAGGTCTCTGTTGGAATGTCGTTCGATGTGCGAAAGAGCTGCGGGAACTCAATGAAGAGATCCACGAATTGCCTAGAGGCGGCGGGATGGGCATATATGGGTGTTATAGCTGCAACTGTTGTATGCGTGCCGTGTATGCTGATCTTGGTGCTGGAATCGATTAGCAGTCGGCGTCTCGTATCGACCAGAAGGTCGAAATACTGGAGGAGATCGATGCCGATTATGACTAAAGGTACCGCGGCAATTTTAAACACGCAACGGAATGTCCACCGGAAGCCCAAATTAAGAGTTAAGGACCGCTGTCCATAAGTAGTTATAGGCGTACTATTTGCAGCACGGAGCTGTGGGCTACAGAGGTTTGGCACATCGTCTTTTGTGGACGGAAACACGCTAACCTGCGCCTCAGTACCTACCAAGAACGTGCTTCCGGTTACCGCGTCCTCTATAAAGATGAGGCGACGAGGTACGACTCTAACGACGTTAGTCGCCATTCCGGGCCGACGTGCAAGGTATCCTGTTTGGTCAGCCGGTAGGTGCACGGTTTAACACATCTAGTGAACCGAGTGCCAGGAAGTTGGTGATACCAGCAATAACCGTGTGTTTGTTGCGTCGTTGTGCTCCTGGGGGATTTGCTGGGTCGACGACGAGCAAGACAACCTAAAGAGATTCTTCTAAAATCGCGACGCGAAGCTGTGACTTCGGACCACAATGCATCCATTTTTATTCGGACGCAGAGAGGCTGTCCCATTATGCGGCAAAATACTTCTCGAAGAACATAGCGTCTGTAATTGAGTGCTAACCTGGTTAAGAAGTGGCTGAAAACGCCCTACTAAATGATCAGCTATTTTTACTGCTTCCGCTCGAGGTTGTGATCTTGCGATAGGCACGATTGCCCGTGCTGTCTCCGGACGTCTCTGTATTCACAGTCCGAGGAGCAGAGATTCGTCCATGTGCGGAGTGCCTAAGAGTTGTTACATTTCCCGGAGTGAGGTCGTAAGGCGTTTGTCGCCCAGTTTTAACCCGCCAAATAAGTGTTGCATATGGGCCTATTTGATGGGGTAAATCGCCTAGTTACCGCCTCTTTGAGAGTTTCATAACGGTTCTGTGTGGGCTGATTTATCAAGACATCTCGTAGTTGTGTTGTGACCTCTACCGGCAAACGAGACGCTAGCTGGCTGAATCTGGCCTAGTCGGATGACGCCGGGTTACTGCAGAATTCCACCCGTAGGTGTATGAATCATAGGATGGGATCCATTTCTAAGAACGGTGGGACTACCAGCGATACGGGCACCGCGGGGTACTCGAGAGTCTCAGACATGGGCAAAACAGTCTAAAGTTACACAGCATTATATGGATAAACCGGAGGTATAAAATCAATACAACCAAACGTATACATGGGCAGGAAAAAGAACTGTCTCGGAAGCGCAAAGAAAAAATTGACACGGAACGGACTCACGGAAGTGTAACAACGTGTTCAAATTACGGGCCCACCAACTGTTGGAACTGGTCCAACAAATTGATAACCAGTCCGTATTCATTTCCAAATATCGATCGACGGTAAAAAAACAAGGATTCAGTGCGATACACCTCGTGTATTGGTAGTGACCCTGGAAAAGAGAGTGTACAAAGAAGTAGGTCGTGCTAGCGGGGCACGGAGCGAGTTTTGTTGTAGCCTCGGAACGGATATTACAAAAGGAATAGCTTGACTAGGACGAAAGTAGGTAAAAACCGGTCACTAAAACTGTACATGGAATGCGACTATCAAAAATATTCTTTATTTCAGTAGCTACACACGTTCGCGAGGGAAGTAAATCGGAATATCCGGTAGTTCATTTTCAAAATCTTGACTAAACACATCGGTGTAGTTTCGAAGACCAGTTACAAACTCAACTATGTGACCGTTTGATCGCTGGAATAAGTTTACATGACCTACAACAGAAGCTTATGCTGCTTTCGAATTCCACATTCCGGTCAGCCAGAACATCCAGCTAGCAACATCAGGATATCAAAGTTACTGTGAATGATGAACCGGTGGTATTGTATAACAACAATGCGCAACGATCAGGAGGTCAACAGAGGCGTCGGTTAAAAAAAGTGAATACTCCAACGGCACTCGATTCAAATGCTACTTGACAGTGGAACAACTGTAAATTATGTTATAGCGGCCCAACCAGTCAAATGATAAAGATGACCAAAATACGGTAGTGTCAAAGAAGAGTCGTGAAGGTGATGAATAGTCTCAAAGGTGGACGTACGAGTTAAACGGATGATATATCGGTAAAATGGGAACGACTCACTGATAAGTCAAAGTCTGTTAGGTTGAATGGGCCACCAAAAAAAGAAAGACAGGGACAGAGATGAGACGACCGATAGATAATTCCACATAATTACACCGGACGCAGAGACAGCGCAAGGCTCGTAAACCGAGAAGTATGAGTGGGTTGTATTTACTGATTACTGATCAGTCCGATTAAGTTGGTTTAAAAGCTGGCTGTACATGTGAAGTTGAGGAAAGTGAAAAGTGTGAATAACAATCAGAATTGTGGAATAGGAAATAGTGTGCAAAACGTTACAACTAGGCAGCAGTCGTCCTCGACTGACTTATCGATTTCGTGAAGCAGTGTCACAAGTGAGGTAAAATTGGCTAAATACAATCCGTTTACCACGGCTCACAGTCTTCTACAAATACCACTTATGACGATGACTACTTGTTCTCTGAATTTCACTCTGTTGACCTGCTGTTAGTGATGTTGAGTCTACCAGTGTAGCGACCTTATTGATTTATTGTCAACCACCTTAGAGCTACGATTGCCATTTACACTCTTTTTGTTACCAACTTCTGTATGTGCTTGAACATTTGTTTGAACGAGTATGGAGATCAGGAGTACTCCGCACACTCGAACGTACGACCCCGCTGTGTGCTGGCATGTCGTTCCGCTCCGTTACCCTTTCGTCTTTCTATTCGTTTGCTCTCGAGTTGGCCTAGCAGATTGACAATATAATCCTTCTTTACTCGTCTCGTTATTCTCAACCGGTCGTCTTCGATTCGCTTTATCCTGCAAATTGGTGAGTCCGTGTGAGTCGCATATTATACTGTACACTAGAGGTCAGTGTTTTTCCCCTCATGTTACGTCTCGGATGTGTGTAGTGCACACGCATATATTAATTCAAGTTTTATATCTCGTTCGCATTCACTAAATCGCCAAGGACATCAAGGAGACTGAGTTTGAACTGTCGTCCTCCTTATCATAGACCAACATGGCTGTTCCCGCTTTTTGGGATCTTGATTCGGAGCTGTGGTTCGCCGTGTGGGAAATGAAGTTTAGCGACCAACGTATTGCAAGTGATCCGGAGAAGGTTGCTCGGTTTGTACCACGTCTCCCTCAAGATAAGCTAAACCGAATTAGCGATACCTTACTGGGCTCAGCAGCTCATCGCTATGAGTCGGCTAAGCAAAAGACTCTTAAAGAAATACAGCCGTCTGACAAAACGAGTCCGGAACAACTGTTTCAACGGTTACCGTTGAGGCACGAGAGGCCGTCGGATCTTCTTCGAGGAATGCGATATGCAGTAGGTGATTCACAGTTACCAGAGCCTCTTTTGAAATAGTTATGGATTCAACAACTAACGAAATACACACAGGGGCTATTGTCGGTGTTATCGTCACGTAGATTAGGTGGTCTAGCGTCTTCGGCCGATGAAGCACATAAACGTTTTCGTGGCACGACGCCGTCACCAATAGTGAGGCAGGTAGTTATCTCCAACAGTCTTGCAGATAATTTGTCAACCGCAAATGTCGCGAACGTAACCCCTCGAAATCAAACGCCTAGATACCTCGAACAATACGTGGGCTGGCGAATCCTCCTGACAGCATGCAGCGTACTAGATCACCGTCGAAAATTCCTCTGACCATGAGATGTACGGTGATAACGCTAAACGATGCAGATCATCATGTAACCGTCGTGTTAACAAAAGTTTCAACTAGCAGGTCGGCGTTTTCGAGCGGCGACAGCCACAGGCCAGTTGAACACCAGTTGCTTCTTCTTTCTAAGGGATTTGACCTCTAGTACGCACTTCCTAATTGACACAAGAGCTGAGGTTAATGTCAACCCGCATTCGGTAACGAATGCGCAATCAGAATCTGGCACTACACTCTGAGCCGCAAACGGCACGCCCATCGGAAACTTCGGCGGTCGACCGCTGGGTCGAAACTTTGGTATTTACGCAATTTTCGATGGACTTTCCTGGTATCTGATATACCCTTTGCTATTATTGGGATCGAGTTCCTCCGACATTATGATTTGCTGGTCGATAGACGTCGATTGCATCTGAGTTATAACTCGAAAAACTCAATGTTCTGCGCAATCCGTCGAGTACCGCTGTGATCAGTTCAATGCTGGACAACCCCATAGTTGGCGAGCCTTATGAGAAACTTTTATCCAATTTCCCTCAACCGGGTGGTCTCACTAATAAAATACCGACCGTGACAAGCAACGTCGCGCATCACATTGCCACACGAGGACCACCACTTCGAAGCCGTCTACGCCGCTTAGCTCCTTATGAGCTCAAAATTGTCCGAGCGGAATTTCAATATATGCCTCAACTCGGCTTTATTCGTCCGTATAATAATCCGTGGGCTTCGCCGTTGCACACGGTGCCCATGAAGTTGGATAATGGCTGGCGCCCATGTGGCGACTATCGAACATTAAAGAACACGACAGCTGCCGAGAGGCATTCAATTGCTCATACCCAGTACTTAACAGTAAACCTATCAGGAATGCAGATGTTCACAAAAATTGGCCTACTGCGCACTTACAACCAGACTTCTGTAGCCCCGAAGGCATCTCGAAGTCAGTTGTCAGCACCGCTCGGACTTTTTACATTTTTACCCATGCCGTTTGGTCTGACCAACGCTGCCCAGACTTTCCAGCGTGCATACGTCAACCATGCCTATTCGTGAGGAACATGTGTGCACTATTCGAACGTTTATTGCCCTTTAACTGTTGCTATTAATTCTTCCAAACACATTTTTGGTACTTTCAAATTCCATGTTTTAAGGTTTTCCGTTGATTAAAATGGTTATCGTCTTAATCCCGATCGTTTATCACTTCCACAAAGGGTATCCACTCCAGAGACATTTGGCGAGTTCCTTTTGTGTGTGGGTTCATCTCAGTATTATTCTCAATCGACTCCTAGCCTTGCTGATAAAGCAAACTCCTTGTTTGAACATTTCCTCAAAATGATTTTGTTTGGGCTGGTTTACTTGAGGGAACTCTAGGAGTTCTGTCGGAGTTTGTCATCCGATGCAGTGTTAGTTAGGTTCTCCCCAAAAGTACTATCAACGTTGATTACTGATGAGCCACCAACGTATATTGGAGTTTTGCTAGAATTGAGGGACTGAAGAGTAAAAGTGAATGCGTCTGTAGTGACCGGCGATCGTGTGGCCTCTCCAAGGATCCCGACTGCAACCACGTTTTCTTGCTTGTCTGTTCCGTACACATGATTCTGTGTACGCCCGCTATGGGAGGTCTGATATGAACTCAGTGCCACTTTCTGCACTCGTGCAACTAACTGCACGCAGCAACCGCTTGTCCTTTTCCTGAAGGCTCATTTATTATTCCATTCTCCAAGGTCGTTTAACCCGAACCTTTTCGAATGTTGTTTAACGCACTCGAATGTTCCACGCACTTTTTGCTTGGCGTGAGCTTCAATGCCGCCAAGTGGGCTGTGGCTCATCTCGTACTTCTTTTATTCCTTCTCTTGGTTACTGTCCTTGGTCCCAGACTAGGCTAGAGCTAACTACTTCTCATATTTCCAAGCGTCGCTGGAAATATACGGTTTGTTTCCAAATCCTGCTGCGTTTTTTAGTTCGATGCCTGCTAGCGTTAAGTTTCGAGTGCTCTTCAGGAAGGGCACTGAAAATTCTCACTGGACGAGAGTCTGGCACATACCCGCTTATCCACTACACGGTTATGAATAATACCATTTACTGTTGTCGTTACAGGCCATCCTGTTATTTGCATTTCTAGGCACATTAATTGAGCAGAGCGTGGATATGCGCAAACAAAGTGGAAAGCATTAATTTTTTATTGGACAATACGCAGACTTCACAAATATCTGTTCGGTGATTATCGCACTACGATTACTGACCATGAAGCTCTCAGTTTCATTTATCATGTTGACAAATCTTTGCGAAGTCCTCTACGGCCATGGCTCAGCGATGGAGCGATATTTCCGCTGCGTACTCTTATATCATCCAGCATCGCAGTGCAAAATTCACTCATCATGTCGACCATTTATCTCCGTATGTTGACTTCGGAGAGGGCAATGATTGGGAATGTTTACCGATTCAGCCACTTCCAGTTTCTCGTTCTGATTCGGTCCATGACACTCGAAAATA
This sequence comes from Paragonimus heterotremus, assembly GCA_013368495.1. Lineage (NCBI taxonomy): Eukaryota > Metazoa > Platyhelminthes > Trematoda > Plagiorchiida > Troglotrematidae > Paragonimus > Paragonimus heterotremus. Next base: position 9,185 of record LUCH01002092.1, read on the forward strand.
CAACCATGCGATTTATACTTCATTACGTATTGATTGGAACTGCGATGCTCGGCGAGGACTTCCTGAATTCCACAAACGTCGAGATAAACTCACTGTGACTATGGATGGATTATTGTTTCCGTGAGAGGATTGTTATTACTCCGACGTTACGATCCGCGGCACTAGATACGTTAGTCTCCGGTCATTTTGGAATTAAAAAGACGACACCGTTGGCTTGTTTGACTCGTTGGCGGTCGGAGATAAATTGTGATTTATGGAATATCTCTAAAACTTATGCTCATTATGTACATAACGCGCAATTGGACCATCAAAGCGGACACCTTGGCAAGTGACTCGTGAAGCATGGCAACGAATACATGATGACTGCTGTGGTCCATTTCGAGTACATACTGTGACCTGGTTATCCTTGATCCATATTCAACTTAGCCGGAAGTTTTTTACGTCGACGGCAACTGCAGACTTCATTTCGATCGAATTGTGGAAAGCGTTCGGTCGGGAAGGGTTACCATGTGCGTTGGTCAGTGGAAACGGCATTCGCACCATTCCGCGGAAGTCTGAAGACTGGCCTAGGAAAGTAGGATATCGACATCTGCTCACCGGACCGAAAGACCTATAATCCAGGGCGCTGCTAAGAATTTATTGCGTATTTTGAAAGGTGCGTTCAAGTAGTGAAGTGTGTAGATAGCTTTATAATGCGTCGTCGTTAAAATAACCCACACTTTCATTCTAACTGCGGCAGGTGTATTGATTGTGAATCACAACGGAGCGTTACGTGCTATCGTTGTTTTATTGCATAAATTGTTACAGCGTACAGATGCCGATTACATTATGATTTCGTTGGCTAACTTGCTGCGTTTTAACTACTGTGTCGAGACTAGCTTCGAGGTTGAGCTAAGTTAACTAATTCGTTTCCGTACTTCTGGCGTCTTCACATCGTGACATTTAGAGATGGGATCCCGCAGGGCCGTGACGTGCACTGTGATTAACATGGCCAGTCCTCAGAGTTAAGGTGCTCGTAAATCCAACGGGGATCGAAACTGTCCAATAGTTCATATGGATACCGGTGTTTGGCTAGTAGAAAATTAAATAGCGCTTCGATACGCCATCAAGCACTGCGGAAGCGCCTCATCCTATCAGTAAACTTCCCTATGAATATTTTCATTGGGCCATTCAGCTTGCGGTCGGTGCGTTCAACCAGCCCCTTTTCTTCCGGATGATAAGATGCTGTCCGTGTTTCATCGGACTCTATGAGCTCACGCAGTTCATGCGCGGCAACTCCGTCAAAGTGAGGAATTTCTTTCGGAGGTGTCTATTCCTGGGCACCTTAATTGCAAATCCAATGGCTGAAAGCTTCCCTGGCAACTGAGGAAGCTTAAGTCGCCGACAACGGGTAGACTTCAGCCCAGTTAACTGTCTTATTAAGTCGACGCCAACAATATCATTTAGATATCCATTCTGTAGCTGTTGTAACCGTGCCTTGTATCACATTATTGAGTTTTCAAATTTAACGCAGGATGAACGACTGCGACAAAATTGGTGACATCTGTCCATTGATGAGACCACCAAAACCCCGCTCGTGCTTCTTCATCTTAACTATTCTATCACACGTGCCCTAATTCTCGGCGGAGGTCCCCTAGTACTAAAACGTCCCACTCAGTTGAGGAAAATACGAATTAATGAGCCACTGAGCATAGGGTGAACTGATTGGTTCAGAAGTCGTAAAGGTATATAAAAAATGTATAACCAAATAGAAACGCTCATTTACCAACTGGCAAATCAGTAGGCACCTGTACACATGACTAGTTGGTTTGCTATTCGGCCTATTTGCCACAAGTTAGGACGCAAGATTGTGTGTACGTGAAAGCACAAGGCTGGCTGCCGGATTCTGATCTAACATCCAGCGTTTTGGTCACCTTCGTTTGAGGATCAAAATTACGTCTGGTGTAAGTCGGTCCATGTTGTGTGTAGAAGATGCCATCTGCCATTATCAGCCGTCTCTACAGGGTCCATAAACATCAGGTCCTCCATCTACAGCCTGCGAGCTATCTGTCCGTCGATCTGCTTCCACTCGCTGATATCCCACTCATGAACCAATGCTAGCTGAGGATTATCCTTCTGCGATTAGCCCCATCCTCCTGTTCTTCCCCACAAACCAATCAGCACCACGTGTTACGTAGTGCAGGAGTGCTAACCCCCATGAACGCGGGCTGGTCTTCGGAAGAATGCACCTCCATTCTCATGATGTTTTCCTCGCCTGTGGTGGTACTCGGAATCAGACTCCTGCCGGTACTCCTGCCAGTGCGCAGTCTGTACTTCCGGGTAGCCAAAATTCCTTATCCGCGGTAAAGACTGATGGTCAATATGTACCACGAGGTTCTTGAAAAGCAGACAGTGACCATATTGTTCTAGAAAGAATATTAATTCCAGCATCTCCGACCTCGTAATACAACATTTTTTCTTTCCCATTCAGGAATACACTGCCGTATACGATAACCTGTTCCTTCCGTGTTTCATCTTTTTGGGACAACACAGCTGCGATACCGTGATCAGTATCCACCATGAATTTGCCGGTCTCCTCGGTAAAGTCCGGGAACGCCAGTACTGAGGACTCGCAAAATGCCTCACGCACCTGACTAGAACTCTGCTTTTGTGCCACCGTCCACGCAAACTCGTAGTCTTTCCCCCCTAAGACATTCACAGATTCCGATATCACTGAAGAAATGCGGACGGATCGCCAATAGTATGACGCTAGATCTAGAGCAGTCTTCACTTCACTGACAGTCGGTGAAATCGGCCACTCTTCCACCTGAATCGTTTTGATGCGATTTGTTTGGATGTTGTTCTCGGATATATGTCCCAAAAATTGGCTTTCTTTTGCGTCGACTTGCACTTAGCCGGGTTCAGTTTGAAGCCAGCTCAACGAGGAAAATCCAGCATGGTTAGTAAGTTTGCGAGGTACTCATGGGATGACAGGCCGTGAACAATGAAGTCGTCGAAATACACCAGATAATTCCGAAATACCAGGTCGCTAAGTGCCGACTGCATTAGACGTTGAAATGTTGCCGGGGCGTCCAGTGGGCCGAGGAGCATTGTCTATTATTCGTACGGCTTCGAAATTAGAGTGAAAGCTGTTCTGTTCTTGTCTACTTGGTCAACTTCGACTTGCAAGTAGCCGGATGCAAGATTGAATGTGTTAAACCGACAACAACAGCTTGGCGCCTCTAATACTTTGTCCGTGTTTGGAAACGAGAACGAGTCTTGATCTGTGACGCTATTCAGAAGTCGCCATTCAGCAGGAAGACGTAACTTCCCGACTTCTTCTTCACCAAAACTATTGGAGCGGCACAAGTTGGATCAGAAGGCTGGATTTTCGAGCATCTGTCCGATCATCCCTTGTAGTTTTGGCTGGTAATTAGCCATTATTCGAAACGGGGCTGTTCTTATCGGCATACCATGACCTGTATCGATCTATTGTTGTAACACTCCTGTTCATTCTAGCATTATCGCGTTCCAGACAAAAACACCCGTGCACTCCTTAATGGGATTAATCAAAAGCTCCCTAAATTGTTCGTCCCCTCCGCCTGCTTGTTCACTGAAAGCTTGGTTGCAATGATTGCTCCTCAAAGTTGCTTGAATTGGGGGCCATAATAGGAGATCTTCTGTCACTTGTCTCGTGGCCCTTACTAACGACCCTCGTTGAAACGCCGCCCTCAATAAGTACCGACTCTGGCAAGGGTTGGCGAGGAATCGGATCCCATTAGACGCGCTTCAAAATCTAGAGTTTGTCCAGTTCCGGTCAGATTCGTTTCGGAATAGGCTAGAGTCGATTCCCAATTGGCCAAAGTAGTACCCGAGTCGGCGACTCATGCCGGCAGCACATTTGTTACATTCCTGGATGTCTGTCTGAACTACTAAAACAATTCGAATCTTACGTAATCTAAAGCTTACGGACTACCGACAGTAATCCCTGGGTTTCACCGACTTCTTTCAGAACCAATGTTTCTTTGAAAGCGACCTCGTTTAACAGAAACTGGCAAGCCAACTTGGCGGAGTCATTTTCATCAGAGAGAAGCCTGAAAATCGAGAGCCACAAGAAAGGAGGAAAACGAAGGCATAAAAAGAAAGGGCTATGGAAAAACACGGAGTAACTTATAAATTCCATAAAAAGATATTTTCCAAAATGAAGGATGTTAGTATGTCCTAACGGCTGCGTGTGATCGGCAAACCTAGAATATTTTCTTTATCTTTTAGTTAAAAAAATACTTTCTGGCTATTAAAGTTGTTAAAATTTTGTGACGTGTTGCAGATCCTAAAATCTCACGAATCTGTTCCCCAAAGATTTCTTTGTTTCAATCTTCCGAAGACGTAAGCAAGGAGCGTGTGGCAGTTCGATGGCATAGGGGTTAATGGAGAAACAACGCAGAGTCGTATTCTGCGTTATCTCGGAGACCTGAAGGTAAAGTATAATGAAAGTCGATGTCGTAGACGTGGACGTAATTAAGCGAGAAAATGTGATTATAATTTAGACAATCAAACTGTTGAAACACGAGTACTAAGCTTCTTCTAAAATTACAAACGTGAAAAACGTCTATAACCTACTTAAACGTATGACAATTCATCATGCTTCAACACTCGTTAGCATCACCGTTGTTAAATTATCCATGAAATCGGGAGGTACGCTGAGATGGAGACGAGATGACCTGTTGAAAGAATGACATTGAAGAACACTCCCAGCTGGGAAGATTACGACGCTTATAACGGCAAATATGTAGTTCGCCGGTATGGTGCTTCAGGGCCGAAGCGAGCTGAAAACGGCCATTTGGGCGCGAAAAGTGATTTCTTAACATTTTCATGATATATTTAAATGTGTATTGTGGGACAAATATACATATTTCATCAAGTATAATAATTGTGTTGCAATGAGAAAAACCAGCTATCCCTAGAAATTATTCATATTTGCATTTCTGTTGAGAAAAATGTCACCATTTTTTTCGATAACCTCATCCTGTTGGCGATCCTAATCGATTTCACGTTCTGAGAATGCTTCCGTCGGAATTTTCGTGGTGGAATACATACTGGTTTGTCGCAGAAACGTTCAGTTCCGCGTGGTTTCATGGATATAGTTGAATTTGTAATTTTCGACCACATTGCGTTCGCATTGCATTGCACACGAAATAGTAGAGTAATTCCTAACTAAAGCTTTGTCGCAATGATCGTTGGTTAGTTATTCACCTGAATTATATGTTCAGCTTGGTTCCCTTATAGTATTTCCTTTAGAACATGGTCCACGTTATTACGTGATTGTTTTTCTACCTACGGTATTGCGTAACCATGAACAACACGTCCCACTCTATCACCGTGCGTATCGTTTTGTTTAATGCTTATTGACTATTCTTGAGTGTAGCTTGCCATGCGTACTCGAAACTATGCTCATTTATGTGACAGATAATTACCAACTTTGATATCCATTATTTATCCGACGAAAATATTGATTCCCACTTCCACTACTTCAGCTACAACTCTTCTATCTTCGTATCGTGGACGATTATGATTCCGATGACTGTTGGTCGATGATTTGCCGGCTTGCAGATTGCGCTGACGGCTGCCAGTCTGCTACTTCATTTTTGGCCAGAACTGAAAAAGACATCATTACAGCACAACACCAACGGTCTAAATACGCGTTTATTTTGAATTCGCCTGTTTTCTACTCATCAACTAGACGGAGCAGCTGCTAGCGTGAACACATACCACATACTTAGGCGTTGATCATAGCTTGAGT
>LUCH01002092.1:22295-68105 GCA_013368495.1 Paragonimus heterotremus
TTCATACTGCCGCAGCAGCCACCCGCCGTGGATACATATTTTCCGAGTGGTGACGGCTTTTTTCAACCGTCCTTTTAAGTTCTCCAGTCTATTATTCGTCCGACTGACAAAGTGGACAAAATCGCTTTGAGTATGGATGGCCCACTTTGGCTCGATGAACAGCCAACGACATAACAAATTACTCAGAAACTTCCCATTCGTTTGGCCGACGATTTACAGATCACGTTTGAACTCACGGTAAGCAGTGTACGAATGCAACTTATTTTTTCTCGTCGTCTACCGTAGCCATTCGGCGGAAGAGGTAACGACTGCGAAGTGTTTGTCAATTGACAGATATGACGGATGAATCTTACCCACTTACATGCTTAGGTACGGTATCACGTACATGAAAGTAACACAGCAGGGTGCTACAGCCGAACACCGCATGGGATGCCTTCATTTGCACGATCATCTTATGCATGATAAATGTTTTCACCGCAATCTGTTCGCCCATCATCTCCCGAAAAATTTCGATTAGTCAACGTAGTGAAGCATACTTCTCACCACGAACGTGCCCGTACCTCACGGGCTGGCCGTGTCCCACACCGTCTGTTACGAGAAACTGATATAGCTTCCAACTCCGACAGCATGGGGAAATATACAGTGACATGCTCGTGCCTGTCTCTCCCGTGAGTGGCATACACCTTCACAACATGCAGGAAGCGTCGGAATAGTTCAGTCTACATTCGATGGACGAAGCTGATATGCGTACATCTGTTGCCCTCATCCCTCCGAGTGCGCACCACACCCATCGCACTAGTTACCGACAGCATCACATTAAAGTTCTCCCAAGTTCCGTGACCAAACTTACGTAGCAAACTCGCTTGACATCGCAGGCTTTACCTTGCGGCGGATGCATCCAACGTAAACGATTGTGATGAACTTCTCGTGAACATCCGTTCCGTACTGTTTACTGTCGGCGGTTGATGTATTGTATTGGAACAGGCTCCTGCAGTCGTTCAATTCACTGATGGCGAGTGAACGAATCGTAGGATGGGACTCATGTGGCAGACGATTGATGGGGTGGTTGTTCTCCAACTCGAAAAAGGTCATAACCAGACAAGCATCTCGTTGGGCCACATGAAATCGTGATCTGCAACATGTCTTGTGAGACTTGATTTGCACAACTGACATTAGTTGACCCACCAGACAGGTCAAGCACCCTTGCATACACTCCAACCTCTTTTGTACTTCGTACGACGATGATAAATCTGCACGGTTTTTTAAGGAACCCATGTCATCGTACCTTATCACAGTTCAAAGCAGTTTTTGACCAACGAATCGTCTCACGAACGTAAATAACGCGAACTTTGCAATGCAATCCACTTCCTACAAATGAAAAATAAACAATCTGCCAATCTACTCATTAGTTAAACAAAATAATAGGCGAATGACAAAAATGAAAGAATAAATTGAACACAACCCCAGCATACTTGTGTTAACATTGCCACACGCAATCGGCCACAACAACAGCGGCCATACCGATTTTCGAAAAACAAATATGATAAAGTGGTTCTCAATTAATGGCCAGTTAAACCAAAGAGATAAGAGCCAATGATGTAGTTTTCGACGATTTCAATTTCTGCACCAGGTACCAAACTAATAAAACAATTTTTCCGGGAAAATAACTTTCCTTAACACAACAGCTCAGAAACTCACGGTCTACGACTAGCATTCATGGTCCTAACGCGAATCAACAAGACTTGTAAAAGACAGAGCTTCACTACGTCAGAAGTTGACTTTCTGTGAAGAATGCGCTATAGGCCCCTACGTGGCAACTGAAGTCAGACCCGAATTCTGATAAATGTCCGCGACACGTCAATGTTTTTGCACTAAAGGTTGCCGACGTGTGAAGTCAAAGCACGAATAAAAAAGACTTTTAACAGACAGAGTCTCGTTAGTTAAAAATCGAATTTCTGTAAATAACGCGTTAAGATTCAGGGAGTTCCCATGAAGGGAATATGGGGGTAACGAACGCATAACCACGGGGCCCGAACGTAGTGAAAACGCCAGGGAAGTTGCCAGCGAACTGGCTTTTCCTGCGAGTCCGTTAGGGATACTCGAGCAGCCTTGCTTTAAGAACCTCTACAACGGTTTATCCGTCCTCGTCTCCGTCAAGGGACCCTAGTTTGGTCCCATCATTTACAAAGTGGTGAACGTATTACGGAAACTATTCAAAAACGTGCGACAGATGCAGCTCATAGGTTGAATGCAAGACCATACTTCAAGCGGTTTCTCGAACTAAATCCCCTCCCCTTCAGTACCGCAGACAAGGCGGTTATCTAATACCGGTGCTTATGTTTCTGAAGAGCCCAAGTATCCAGGCAGATCCTCGTCCACGTTGACAGACAATGGCTGATTTGGGCAGTACTCTTCGAAACTAAATAGTCCATACGGAGGACTCGAATCTAAGTAGAGCTTTTTCTTAATACGGGTCTGAAAAGCGTGTAACTTTCTGTCTGACTATGTTGTGAGCGTTGTGATATTGGATGCATTCCAGATTCGCCTGGACCACTACTTCCGCTTCCGATTGTAGGTCCGGTGTGTTCTCTTGCGCACGGTTGCTTGGTCTTCTATCAGATAACTTGCATGCAACCATTGTGTGGGTCTACCCACAAATGAACCTACCTAGAAGCAGGTACGCATTTGTCTCTTCATTACATTACTTTGATAAGGTAAAGAGACGCTGTGGCGTGTAGCCGTCTGTCTGACAGATTAACGGGTTACGGGGCCCACACAATGTGTGAGTGTACTGTTTTAGACTCCTCACACAACCAACGACTGATCCGCCTTTGGAAGCAAACTATATCTCAGAAGACAAATGCGCTGAGACGATTTGAGAGAGGATTGGCCGATTTCTTTGAACATCATATGAATTTTCCGAAAGCAGTACCGAAAGCATCCGTATCGACAGAAAACAATCCGGTCAATCTCCGGATTGCAGTAGCCAAACATCAGGACGTCAATAGGCTCAGACTTTCATCAAGTCCCGGATTTGAAATTGAAGTTGAAGTTAGTAAGTTAAACGGGATACGTGAATGTATCGTCTTGTCATAGGTCTTCATCGAAAGGTTGTGGGCAGAAATAAATTGAATACGGTGCTCGCCGATGGGCCTTTGATCACCAATACCCACTATGCGGTCACTCCTCCTAATGGCAATTCCCAGCTGTGCTCGTTGGGGGACACCTTGCGCCACTCTGCGAAACGCATCACATTCTCTGCTAGGAGGAAGAGACCACCGGCGTCCGCGTGAACGCGAACCTGAATAACGTAGACATGGTGGATAATATCAGGCTTCGACTGAGTCATCACCTCCCTCATCGTCATGTCAGATAGTTAAGTCAATTAGATGTCGTCGAAGTGAACATCAGAGAACGGAACCCCCAAAAACATCTGAAGTGTTTTGATAAGAAACGGCAATGTGATGTGGTCGACCTGGGAAACTGCCGAAAGCCTAAGCCAATTTAATGGTCGAATAACACAAATATTGAATAGAACATTCTTGACAAAGTGGCAAAACTATACCATGATTCCAAAATGTGGAGTAAGCAATCTGGAGCCGCCCGTGAAATAATACGGTCGCTGTGAAATTACTATGACAATGTAGAGCTTCGAATTGGGTGGCAGGCGCTTGTAAACACTTGTTACAACCGCCGATTGAGACCCTGTTGAAACAACGTACCAACGTTGAAGATAGGGCTGCGGATGTTAGATAACTAGTTCAGATCAAGATAATATCCTCAGGAACAAGAATGAAGCAAAAACTTGACATGTCAGCTGGACAACACTGCCTATGAAAGAACATGTTGAATTACCTCATGGAGGCATCTGCCGTCCTGTGGTTTAAATGTTTGCTGAGCATATCGTCGAAACACAGATCCGGATTTTGCGTACGCCGCATAATGATCGTTTCGGTTAAAAATCAGGCTTGGGACAAAATCCTCCAATTCAGTTGATCATCCTTGCGCTAATGAGTTCACACTACATCTGACCAGGAGGCCCCAGTCGTCCTGTGTCATTAGCAGTAGCTCCACGGCAACATTACTGGAGCTTTTGAGTTATGGAAACTATGCATCATTGGCATCCAACTAAGGTACCCGCACGGATATATTCAAATTACGTTTTCGCGCCTTTGGTGAAAAACAGGCAGCTAGCAGTATTGCCTGGCATAGTTAGTTGCAGGGTGACAAAGATAACCTAATGGTTTCTGTTTAGAAAGCATTTTTTCAAAGATATTTTACAGTCGGCGAACTTGTAAATTGTGTTTAAATCCTCAAAACCGCCTTATATATTGGCAATTTTTCAACAACACGCTTTGATTGCGCGCACTATGGTTGACAAAAAGGAGCACCAATTACCCCGTTCAAAAAGAATTTTGAAGATCATTTACAATCGAGATGAAAAGACGTTTTTGGGTAGAACATGTCAGAGCTGGGGTTTGTGATGAGTGTTATCGAACATAAGCTTTTAGCGCTAATTTTACTTTATTACGTGATTGCCTACTTGTTTCTGGCGGGTTTCTTCATCGGAATGATATCCGTATTTATGTATGGTTATGTTCACGAAGACAGTCCATCGTTAACAGGATTGCAGAGTATCCTAAAATTAAATCCAGGTATGTTGCATGACTGGTAATGCGCAGCCTAACCATCGGTTGCTCTTTATTTTTCTTCAAACATTCAGGGGACTTACGTGTTGTTCATTTAGTAGAAGATGATTACCTATGGACTCTTAGCACTCCATGTTAACTATATCTGTTATTTTCGCTGATGCTGGTACACTGTATTATCACAATAACTTCAGTATTATTGATATTTTAGAACTTCTAGTTATCATATCGAAATGAAAGATATCAGTGGAACTCATGTTTTCATATACTTTTGTGCTCTGTGACTTCATCTCATAGCCACACTAAGAAAAGATCGGTGTTATATTACATAGCGTATTGTTAAGGTTTCAACTGGATCTCGTCTTAATTTACTGCTGAGGTTTCAAATAATCTATCCGGAACAAACTCAGTAAATTATGTAGATAACAATACAGGTTATTTTTAGGCCAAACCAAAAAGTACACCACACAGTACGCGTACTGTACGACCGCAGTCGTCCATTCATGAGCGTAGGTAAAGGGTAACTTACGGGATACAATGATTTCCAAATTCACAATAATTTTTTGAGGATACTCAGAGTGCTACATGTGGTATATTTCACTGCGCATGTTTTGATATCGCATATTTCTTTCCAAATATTGCATACTTGTGACATACAACCTTGGATATTCTTGTGGGATGACCTCCATCATTCACGGTTTGGTGTCCTCAAAAATGTTGTGAGATTAAATTCACTGTGTTTTTCTCTTGTAACTTTAGATCAGTTTATGATACAAATACTTGCTTGGTTCTTATTCGGAAAATAGTGACATTGTTCAGGCACGCATCTACGATCAGACGTTGCTTTAATGTACTTGGCCCTTAGAGTTCACTCTTCACACAAATCTATCTCAGGTTTATTCCTTCACCATGTTACCTTACGATACGTTGCCAAGCGTTAGAACCAGTTCGGCAGAATACTACTCAGTCGTTACTCACAGTCAAAACCGATCGACGATGAAAAACAAAACTCAGCGGGGTGACCACCATTTATTACTATCGACCCTGGGAACTAGAATTTACAGCGAAGATCGAGTAGTGATTTTAGCCCCTCTACGGGTAGTACAAAATGAATACGTTGACAAAGACAAAAGCAGGTTAAAACTTAACTGAATGCGACTGTCAAAAATATTATCTTGAATAGTCGCTATATAGTTCTCCCTCAGGAGGTTAACAAGTATTACGAAAGCCTTTGTTATTCCAGACAGAGAATAATATATATATATCATGTCTTTTCGGCCAATCACAGTTACAGGGTGATACACACAAAGAATAATTACACGGAGTGGGGAATGTCAAAGTAAAGGGGAGGGTCGATGGAAAATTGCTGCTGCGCTGGAAAGATTCTCTCATTTATGCTATTTTGTCTTCGATGAGTTTCTTTCTCAGCGGACTTCCCAACCCCAAACATTTTCGGGAGAAAACAGGGATAGGTTTGTCCATTGCTGTCTGATAGGTAGCTGGAATTGTTTCTCATAGCACCATGTCTGGATCGCTTGCAAGAGAAAAACTGCAGCGAAGTACCCGCATGACAAACAGAATGGGATTACTCATCTCGCCAACGTATCCGGTCGACTAATTTTAATTTCACGGCCGACGACTTCTTGGACCCTGTAACTTTGAGCAACGCTGCTTTTGGTTTCCTTTTCTTCTTGTGCTCTTGTATACAATTGATAGACTCTAAAAAGAAAATGGTTAGCATGAGAACAGACCTGGCCCCGAACGACGCCGTTTGGGTTGCGGACCTGGTAATACATCGGATAGCTGCAAAGGCCTGAGAGTAAGAGCAAGCATTTTTTTTTGTTTACGTATCGAAGTACTCAAAAGTTCACAAAATGTGTAGGTACACTGCTAACAGTGAATAGTTTTTGATTTTTAACAATTATGTCACTGAATTTCGATTAACCATAACTCAAAAAGCAAGTGAACAAAAACGATGAGTATGAATATACGCATACGTTATATTAAGAAACGTCGCTGAAAAAACAAGATATTTTAGCATATTTCGCAAAGCGTGTGTACTTGCGATAATACATACCAAGACGATTATGCCTGGAGACAGAGGAAGCCTGGGTTGATGTTGTGAGTTGTCGACAGCAGCGGGGGTTCCGGGGATGGAACGCTTCTTGTTGTCACCGCTTGTTCCGAAAGAGAGAACCGGCAATTGTCGACGGAGTTATGACCGATGCGTCCGCCATAAAAGCTGGTTTTGGTCTGTCAATAGAACTTATTTCGCGTTCGTCGTTGCAGCTAATGGTGAAGTTATCTATTTACCTTGCGGGGACATGACAAAGGCAGGCGTATGGCGGTTACAGTGATCGATGGCGGTGAAACATACAGTTGAATGCGACTGTCACAAATAATATTCATTATAGTCGATACGCGACCTACCAGTGAACTAGGATGACAAAAGTTAAATGTGCTAAACTCTTACAAAGTTTCCAATATAGATATTATCAGTACCTTATCACTATATGGCATGCAGCGCTAACCTTCTGTTTTCTGTTTCACAAAAACACCCTTTTTAAGATATCATTATTTCACATGACATTTCCAGAAAATCAATTATAATTTTTAAAATTAAACTATCAGAGATTCGGATATTATTCTAGTCAACTAAGTGGTAACAATTTTCCACTGTTGTCTACAGAAGACGGAGGAAATTAACAACGACACAAGTTTAAGTTGTGTTCGTATATCTGAGAAATCTATGTATTTAAAGCTTATTTTCAGCCACGATATTCCTACAGAAATCCTTAAAACCAAACTTAGCTTGGAAAGGTTTATGCCGAATTATGTATGTTGTGTAACACAGCTTGTTTCGCTTTTGCAGCTCACTAGATTGTCTTCACCTCTAATCCAAAGATGAAGTTTCACGTTCTATACCAACGGTTACATCTGTCAAACCCCCTGAGCTGTTGAGATAAATGTATTGGTAGAACAGATTAATCGCCTTAAATCGACATCGATATCTATGTGTTAAATTGGCTATGGAATGCATTAGCACATTCAGTGGGGAATAACACTAAGCGATGATTTAACGCCATCCGGTTCGTTGTATAATATTTGTCGACCCTAGAGAGCAGTCTAAGTGTGGTATGGCCATTAGCCGTTTAGTGGACACTTAATAATCAAGAATTATGAAGCATTAAAGTGACCTTAATTGTTAGCTATATACAGAAAGTTATTTGAGCTCAAATGGTTTTGGCTGCAAACTGCTGCCTATTTTAGGTTCGGCTGTTAGCCGTATGTACCATTCATACCGACTGCGCGTTTCCTTTATGAATTGTTGTCTCCATTTTCGTACTGATTAGAACTTTCAAAATTAACGAGACTGTTCTAAGTTATTTCTCAGTGCAGTTTACGTCTTTCAACAGTACATTCAAAGGCTAATTTATGACTGCTCATCGCCGTTAGTTTTTGATGAAATGTTGTTGGATATTTAGATTTCCAGTTGTGGTTACCCAACGGTTAACAACGGTTATTATGAAATTTACCGTTACGCATTTGAAGCCGAAATAATTACAGTGCACTTCAGTTGGTATGTTACAATCTAACAAACACCAGGCGATTCATAATGCATTGTCTGTCTCGCTCATCTTTTGTCCTGTTGGCTGATGAATTTGTGTTAGTCTGCGCCGACTTTTATTGACGTTGTTGTACTTACGCAGCCAAGTAAAATAAATTTTCGAACTAGTCTACACATCTTTCAGTCTACGGTTAATATCTTGTTTTAACGGAAGAATCAACAAAATTTCTGTTTACATTCGTTGCACTATCTCTTCACATTCTAACATGTGACTGTGGATAACTAACACTTCTTAGTATATGCGAGTGCCATGACTTGGAGTATTCTTTGGCTGCGTACGTTTATTTTTAACCAATAACTGAAAATTAAGAAATCATCCTTTACACGGTGATTGAAACCCGTAAGCTTGGTATATTACATAAAACCAGGTTGAAGGGTTGTGCCCCCAACCGACATTTACATAGAAGCGGTGTAAATTTCGAGACTCCTCCTTAGCATTCCATGGTCTGAGCTGACATGTCCAATGAAAGCTGATTAATCGCCGGTAAAAGCCTCGGTTCAAGCACTACAACTTGGATGCACAATGGATATCGTCTTTGTAAGTAAGGGTCACTCAACAATGTCTTCTATAATCACTAACCGGGTAGGGGGCTCTCAAAAAAGTCATAAAAAAATTAACCTGACATCAAAAACGATTAGTTTTCTGACCTACATCTTCTTTTGCCGACCTACTGCAGTCCGTGAGGTGGACATCTGAGAGGAACAGACAGTTTCTTTGCGAGGGAGTGTATACTGGTTAGTTTGTTATCATTCACCAAATTTCCTTTCGGCGTCATGCGTACTTTTGGTTAATAACTGAATTTTTCTACTGTAAACGGGTGTTTGATTCAGCTAATTAACCTACATCTTTATAGTTGCTTAAACCTACGGGTGTTCGAAGCTAACCTGTGAACAATCCTGTGGACTTTTTATTACTATACCCCAGCTCAGGATCGAAACTACGGTGAACTGTTTAGTAGTTTGGGCATCAACAGCGGCGTACTTCAAGGATACCCACGCTTACTCATTTCTATCATAGAGAATTTAACAGAAGACTGCCTGGAACTGTTACAAGATACCGGCATGAAACCCTGACACGATGAAAGTACTATTTGTCTTAATTGTGTTGACTGTCAGGTTTGGTTGTTTGACGATTTTCCATCTAAAAGCCAGTATATAAAAATATGTGTTCATTTTGCAAAAATTCACAGGAGTAGGTTATTAGGTCATATACTGTGGTCGCTAATTAGTCGCCTGTCACATGTAGCTGAGCTGAAAAAGTAAGAACGTGGTAAAGAAAACGAAGCCACTGACTTAAGGTTTATTCACTGCAGGTTGGCTCATCACTCAAACTGCGGCTCTCATAACGTACAACGTCGGTGGCTGGGAACTTTAGATAACAGGCAACTAGTGAAGCTTAAGGTTGTGAATGTTGCCTTTGTCTGCCAGAATGGTCTATGAAAAAGGTGAGCTTAATGGCACAAGACAGTGAAAACCATAAGACGGTTGCCGCGCTTATGGTATCTAACTACTACGTATAACCCGGTTGTTTAGTCACAGTGTGTAGTCATTATGTTTTGAAGGTTTGATTTTAGACGTAAGTGTCTTGAGAAATTAGACCCTTTTTTACACCCTTCTTTTTCTTAGCGGGGCCAGCATTTTGTTTCTATGTTTGCATGATAGTGAGGTTTCCGCTGGAATCAATAATACGTCCTTGTTTTGCTAATCGTTGTGTTACCTTGGGCGAACAAAAGCAGTATTTGGGACGTATACCAACACCGATCATAGGTGACCCAAATTTATCGTGTAAATTTCACACTGGTCTCTCAAAAGTCTAGTTTGCAATGGAACTAAAACATCAAAAGTATTAATGTGTACATCATGGTAGAACATTTAATTGCTTTCAACCATCATGTTTGATGCAACTTACCTAACACTGTCAAGTTATTTTCGTTGTTCGGTAAGCCTTGGTGGTGTTCATTCCTAAGACATCTTTTGGCAGTCGCTACAAAACGATATTGCACTTGTTGCTTCCTTGTGACAAATGAACATTGTATAGTTATTTGAAGTATTACGGGCGAGCCACGTACTTGGAAGCTTTTACTTCTCGAGCTATGTATAAAGCTATGAGGACCCAGTCGCTTAATATGTGATTCATCTAAATTAGCCACATGACTGGTCTTCTTATAAGGACTGGCGGAAGTAGTTAAGTTTTGAGGAAAATCTCTGGCTATCGACATGGCTGACCACCTTTTGATCAGTAAAACTTGATTCTTTTCATTCGTTGTTGCATTAAATTGTCGATGTCTGCAGGGCTTCTTCTACACTTGTATAACGATGAGATTCAAACTCAATAAATAAACACATCTCTGAGGTTACAGGTAAAATATTGTTATCATTCTACTTGAAGGACGTAATATGTTGATGGGTCAGTATCCGAAAAAGGAATTTAAGGATCCCGATGGCCAGAGATAAACAGTATTATAAGCTGTTTTTCTGTAAATTTTACACATAGTTCAACATGTTTCATACTTGTGTCATATTTCTTTATGTTTTGGTTAAACCTGGCGCTTCATATCAAGTGCAGTTATAAACTGCAACGTGGAATGAAATGTATGTCCACTTAGCGAGTGTATTATGCGCAGGGTTGTTTGACTTTTATGAAGCTACCATGAAAGTATATTTATATTGCACGGTTGGTTTCCCGAATACTGAACTCTTACACATATCTTTTGTCAATCGCATTAATCAAGTTCTTATGTAGGTATTACGTGTACCTGTATCCTATTACCTAACTGACAAACTTCAATAGATTTTTGTCATTGAGTGATTCATCTCTGTCATGGTGTGTAAGCTATTGCAGCTCAAGATTAACAGTTGCTAGTGAATCGTTAATCTGGGTGAAGAGAAGACGCATCTAATGAGAGCGTAATATGTTAATGTTTGATTAAATGAATGTATTCGTCTCACAATGATTTGGTAATTATTTTTTCATTTTATTCACCATCTTTATTTATACCAACTGACTACGTATTTCATTGTTCGCTGTTTCGTTGCACTTTTTATTTCATCTAGTAAGCATACAAGCATTGTTAAATGCTTCTGTAACACACAAACCGGGTCTTTCCACTCTGATTATCCGTTACTCTTGTGGACTAACTTTAGGGCAACGTGGAGACACCGAAGGGACAGTGTTCTTCCGAAGTAGGGCGTCAGCAACAGTCCTGTAGAAGGAAACAACACAAACAGGCACACACCAAAGGCCCAGTAAACCATGCATACGGCTTCCCCAAACAAAAACTAAAACGGCGCCAACAACAGCAGCACACTCTGTGACACAATACAAACTCAACCTGTACATGCTTGCCGGGCTTGACTGCACGTTGCACTTCGAATTACTGTCATACATTAAACGAAACAAGATCAAATAATTTTTGGATCCACCTGTTCGTATTGCAGCCGTCACAAGCATTACATAATACAATCACTAATAATACTGCCAGCAGTAAAACGGAGTTAGCTAGGTCATTGTATCTAGCTTTAAATGAAAATCTGTAGGATATAGTTTGCACATAGATTGTTAATCCCTCAGAACAAATTACAGTTCATAAAATCAGTCCATCCAACTATACTCTCTCAAAATTTTTGCAAGTTGGACAGCTGAATTCACTCTAAAAATTGGTCTGCCAGAATTGTTTGCTCTAAAGTCACCAGTCCAAACTCTGATCAAGATCCCTCATTTTGAGGACGAGAATACAGTCTACAACATTACGCTCAGTAAAGGGCTAGCATCCCAGGCTACCAAACAATAGCGCAAGTTTTAAGGGTTTATTCTTCACTCCAGGGTTAGCCTGCTGTACCATGTTTGGTACTGTTATGTGTTGGCTGGGGACGCTAAGTAAATTGCATTAGGAAAATCAACATCAACCCTGACTCCAGTGTGCATGTAGTAGAAAACATGCAATCAAGCAAATAATAAACGTCAAAAGCCCCTCTCTCGAAAAACGACCACATTACGAGTATAAGTAAAAAGGCTGCTTCTAGAAAAACTGTCTGCTTTTTTCATTGCCGCAATTGATAGGTTTTTCTATGTTCACGTAAAATCCAGCATCCTGACCGCTGCCGCCTACTCAAATGCCCAGCAGTACCTTCTGGTATAGTTTCTGCTCTTAAAATATACCAGATTTTTTTACAAACGTTTTATTTTCATTTTTTTACTCTTCTCACTTATTGCTGTTTCTGTACATTTTGTGCTGATTGTAAAAATTTGTTGTACAGATGTACCCACTGCGATGAATGAATTCTATGGACTCATGTTTTTTCTTTATGCAAAATACAATTTACTTCTAAAATTCACGTGGTCTTAACAAGTTTGCAGTTGGCATAAGGTAAACTATGTCCGCTTTTGAACAGTATAAAGCCTGGTTATAAATCTGATTATGTACATGTCTCAGAAAATGGCTGTTCTGTATAGACGAAATCTACATTTTGTTCGACATGCTGAATATTGTAGGTTGCTGTACACCATTTCTAACATGACCTGATCAAGTAGAAATGAGTTCTTGTCAGCAAACTTCTGACCAGCCTTACGAAAAACAGAAAATACTTATTAAGCTCACATTTTTAAATTCAACCCATCGCTTGTTAGCTGAATAACACTCATGTAAACGTGAACAGACAACGGGAAATTCAGTTTGGACGTTTGGTCTTATCGCTGTTATTTTCCTAAATGAGTTCAGTTATTTGTGTGGGTTTTAAACGCAATTTAAGTGAAATTCAAATATCATAAAAACTGAAACACGAATTGTTTAATCCCCGTTTTTTAGTCATCTTTCTGACACTCATGATAGTGTGTAAATTTTACTGACACACGTTTCAAATAATGCCTGCTACTCACTCCCTCAAAATATCGAATGTTGCGCTTTCTAATTTTTTTTAATCAAAGGTCTATCATTTGCCCCACGATTGGATCGAAGTCACACGCTTCTGCAGTTCTCCATACATGGATCCAGTAAGAATGCCCCCTACTTGGAACGTATGAAAGTATTGTTTGAAAAATATAAATCTTCTCAAAATAATACCGAATGTCAAGACGGTGTAACTGGATCACGCTTTCCGGATGTGCCATGTCGTTTTCCTCTGGATAGTCTAGGACCTTGCAGCAAGCCAGAGGAAGCCCTTAGTCAAGGTCAACCATGCGTATACTTGAAACTTAATAAGGTAAGTTTGAAATACTGAATGTTCTAAACTGCGCATATTAATTGACCACATTCATTTTGCCCATTTTGTGAGTCCAAGGCAGATAAGCAGGAACACGTTTCAAAGCTCACGACTAGTGGTCGTGAATATGTTATGGTTTTGTGCTCGGAGCGCTAACACCGGTTGCCTACATCTCGTGGGCAACACACAATCAGAAAAAGGATTCATTATTGGAAGCGAAAAAGACAGTAGGAGAGTTAAATCTGGTTGATGGTGTTAACTAATGGAGTGCGTGAAATGGATTCAAAAGTGTCTAAGTAAAACAAATATTTACTGGAAACAAAATTCCTAATTCAATTAAAGGCATAACGCTCGTTTGAAACCACCTGATGGAAGCATGGTAGCAACAACGCATGTATCAGAATTTTCGTTTTGCGTCTGATCTTCAGTTAATTTTGGAGCAATAGTGTGAAAATACTAACCAGTATGGGCAGTTGAGAAATTCAGCTCATATGGAAAATGCAAAGTGCGTGATTGCCAGCAGTTATTCAATGGTTGTTTCACATGTGGAATTGTAATTATTGTAAACCAGAAGAGATTTACTGTCCCTATGAACTTCTACAGAATATAAATGGATCAGGTAGGGACGAGAGGATGTTTGTGGTGTGAGCAAAGATCGGCTTTCTGAACATCATCTTTCTTCACCAGTTCCCAGGAAACCGACACAATACAAATGACGCCTTTTTTGTTGGAATGATCAGAGTCAACTAGAGAAACGACGAGGGAGCTCGAAACTGTTTTCTTCACATTACGAGAGATGAAGTACGTTATCAGGCAATCCGTTGGTTGTAAAACTGTAATATGGAGTTCAGTGCCACCAAATGAATGTGTGTACGCGAGATTGGTTGCAAAACACCTCAGGTTTTAACTGAGTTGTACCACGATAACACATATTGAACCTGTGATTCCATAAGACCAGACTGTAAAGTGAGTTGCGTCGACTGCTTTTTAACCTCTCTGTAAGCAATTCCACCATTTCCTCTCCTGTGAAAATGAGATTGGTAGATGCCCGTTTTCTACTCCTAGAGATCGAAACAGGTTTGTGTTCGGTCACGCTCATTTTCACTGTTTATCGCTTACTGAGTATTCCTGAATGGGAGCTTCTTTTAAAAATTTCCTCTCGGTTCATAAACTACCAGTGACACAGCTGTTCAGCATTCCTCCAATCAGATAGCTTACGAGATTTTATCATTGTCTTACTAGAACGAACCTGCCAAAGTCAGTGTATTGTATACCTCAAGTTTGTTTCATCTTACACTTTTGGTCCTCTTATTGTGCTAGTTTTCTAAAGCCTTCCTTGATCATTTCTCTCCAACTGGTGAAAGAGAACAGTGTTATTGGG
This sequence comes from Paragonimus heterotremus, assembly GCA_013368495.1. Lineage (NCBI taxonomy): Eukaryota > Metazoa > Platyhelminthes > Trematoda > Plagiorchiida > Troglotrematidae > Paragonimus > Paragonimus heterotremus. The sequence goes on from LUCH01002092.1 coordinate 37,153, forward strand.
GGCCGAGTTAAATTCTACTGATACACTGTTAAGGTTGCACTCCATAATGGTGATACAAAACACGTCATCAATATAATGTCCACAAACTGAGTATGTCAGTGATCAGAGATAACTGACTCACTTTTAAGTTGCTTTTAAAAATTCCCCTCAAACGGTGGCTAGACGATGAACTGTTGTTGCTCTGGCAGTTGATATTATTATTGTGTTCAAAGTCTAACGGTGTCTTGGAAGAAAAGCGTTTTAGTTAATTCACCATCATTTTACTATACCTACATCGGCTCAACAAATACAAAACAGTCTAAAATACGCCTAAAAATTATTCATCGGAATACTATTAAATCGCGTAAAGCGTTACAGAATTCCGATTGTTTGTGGCTCAGTCAATCAAGTAACGAGTTGTCAATAGCGATGGTAAGTGATGTGGAGTTGCGCACACAATTACGCCACAACAGTACAGGTAGGTCGCGAGACCAGGCGTTCATCCAAACTGATCAAAGTACATCACCCGGTATGGTCAGGGAATAGTTTTACCAATTCCATCAAAAACGCAGTCACTCCGATTCTGACTGAGAGTGACCACCAAGTTGACCACACCCAGACTATCCATTTATTTAAGAAGTCCCGACCAACCACCACAGATTGGTCAGACGACGAGTGCTAGCCAAAGTCTAATCGACTGTCGTTTGATTACGCCGTTCGACCCTTCGTTCACACAAAAGGCTTGTACGGGCCCTGCAGTCCCCGTAGCCAAAGGATGTACCATCAGCTTGCATTCCCACTCAAAACAAACAGGTTATTAAACTTCTGTATACGCAACTTCGAACCACTGATCAGTGATTACCCTGATGCACCATTTTAGTGATTATACCACTGAGATCCAGTATTCTATCACGTTTTGTATGATCTGATTATAAAATGCTAAAATACTGTTTCAACTCCTTCGAACCGATATAGCTGTATTCATTTGATTCTGAATTACCTAAGGTAACTGTTCTTTTTCAAACAGCATTATCACACATATTCTGAACATTTTGTGCTCGACTAATCATTACTGTTCTCAATCACTTCTTCGGGATAGCCATATTTCTACTGTTACACTGGATGTCATTGAAATATGTTCCGCTGTCTCATATAGTACACTAGTAGAGAGTTACAAGATTTCGAAATAGAAATTTCTTCGATTTTTACTGTGAAGCACTTAATTACACCGGTGAACTGAAGCTTGTCCCGTAGGCTATATTTTGCTAGTTCTATCCTGATGGGTTTGAGTAAGCTGGTAAGTCACTTATCCATTAAGTGGTATAGTAAGTTTTAAACGTTCAAACCTTCTTCCAAAGGTAATGGTCCTCGTAAACTTTCGGCAAGCCTTACTACTATAGCAGCATCATCCGATATGAATATCTACCCTTGAAACTGATAGCATCAGCCATGCTAAGGTTTTGTTCAGCATAAGATTTTTATGTAGTGACTCTTTTATTATTTGCACCTTGTTCTTCCGCATTAATCTCCCGACAAACGTAGAATTATCGTCAAGTATACCGTTCAGTTTGGCAGCACAATATATTCTATTCACTAAAATATCCTTGATTTCTTTACCCGATCTAGAAATTAGGATGTGGTCAGTTATCTCTATGTAGTTAAATGCGTTTAGAATATGATTGGTTGCTATCTATTTTGATTTCGGTAGATTCCCAAGTTATCACTTACATGACATTGCTAAATCTACTCTAAGCTTTATTGGTTTAAAGCCGATGGTTGAGTTAGTTCGATTAAGCGATACCAGAGACCGCCAAACCGAAATTTGATGCCAAAAGACTCGTTCCCGTCAAATGGACAGCAAAAGTTAGCCACCAATGTCCCCATCACAAGCAATTATTGCTCAGCTTCAGGAAACAGAGTGTGTGAATATACCATTATTTAAAAGTTTGGTTTACAAGGCTTAACTGACTGGATAGGTGAATTACTTTAATATCAAGATGTCCTCAAAGTGAAATTTGCAACTAAATATGAATTTTCTTCAGTTTGTGGCGAAAAAATTGCTCAGCTGTATACCAGCCGTTAAAACATCGTTCTGTTAACTGAGCCAAGTTATGATTGTCAATGTTAAAAACGTACTGACTGTTGACACTGATAAGTTACTGCCGTAAATCCTTGAGAAAGAGAACCAGCCTTCATATATAAGTAAAAGAGGAGACAGTTGTCGGAGTCAATCTGTATCTTACACTTGACTAAGCTGCCTCAATCATAGGATTATCCATATAATTTAACGAAACATTTATGGTGTTTATACCTTAGGTGATCGGTTGGTGTAAGTTGTTCACAAACCATCGCAGTGAAACCTCAGATGTGATCATTTAGGATTGCCAAATTCAAAGTCAGTTCATGATTGTCAGTATGCTCGCTTCACAGGCAAACAGGTTGAACTCCGTTTAGGGATTTTTACTAAGAAGAATCCATATAGAAAATAAAACTCGATTATACTGCTTCCGTTTTAATGTCATCCTGGGGAACCTTAGTTAAATACGAAGCCTATTATCAGCTGGAGATAATTTTCAACACGTGGAAATCAGGCTCCAAATAACTGTTGTACAAAGAAATGCCAAACAAGTAAATGAACACAAATCAAATGCTTGTGGAAAAAATCCTTCATGCGTCAAGCCATGATCGTTTTCGGTTAAATCTGAGATGCATCTGACGGCAAGCTTCTGTAACGCACGCATACTATCAGTCCGAATTGCTTAAACATCGAGGAAAAACAAGACGTACATCGCAGTCATACTCGACTATACTTATTAGTGTACCTCGGTACTTCTACACTGATCGGGTGATTCTGTCAACCGTTGTATCAGTTTGCGCCGCTGATGGCTGTGACTGAAGAACTTTTAACAGTCCGGATGAAACCACGATACCGTGACAAATTTTTTCGTCGTCGCCTCATAAGGTAATGAGTCGGTGGGACAAGCAACCTTGATTCGGTGAAGTTTTGACAATGAAGATTGTTACTAGTGTAAACTGATCAGTAGATCAATTGTATTCATGCGGCCGCTTGCAAAGTCATAACAACTTTGTTAATTTCCCAAATTGTTCACAATACTTATGTGTCTATTTGATGAATACAAATTAGAACAACGGCCGTAGCTGACAGCTGGTGCATCACGTGATTCTTGAATATTCATCATCTTCAACATCACCGGCATTCTTATTGCCGTCATCGGGCTTCAGTCTCCTTCATTTTTATCTAGGCCTTGGCTGCAATTCTCTCAAACTAGTAAAAATCGTAGATTATTTAATCAGTAAAAGTATCTTAGAAATGAAAAAACAAAGTACTTTTACTTGGAACAACCAACACTCTTGGAACTCTATTTTGTCCCAGTAAGTGAAGTACAGTGAGTAATTGACTCAGAAGTAGTGTTAATGTTGAAACATTTCAAGAGGGCGGGGCCGAGAATAAAACTGTCGATGCTGTGGCGTTTTCAATGAGGAGAAGAAATAATTAGCACACCTACGACCAGATCGGAAACATCCGTGTCCCTATATTTGGTTCTCTGGGTTTCAGCAGCTGCTACATCGCGAGGCTTATGAATAGTTTGAATGTACTGAAAATAGACAAGACTGCTGATAACCGTCACTAAAGAAACACTTTTTCAGTCTTCCATGCTGAAAAAAAGGATGTAGCCAGTTGACACGACATCCCTTTACCACACTCCTTCAAACGGCTGAAGAACTGAAGCGCGAACGTTGTGCTTTGTTGGATTTTAGCGATGTAGATTTTGAAGCAACTCCGGTTTCTAACAGAAGATTGCTGAGAACTTCCGTTGGTGTCGTTATCAGCCAGCATTTTATGCTGACTCGGATAATTTGAGATCTACTAGCGGTGTTCACAAATGATTGAAGCCATCAAAACTACATAAAATCCGTCTGATTCATTTTGATCTATGTTAGACGTATTTCACATGCCGCTAATTGACCCGATAAGCCGACAGGTTTGATGTCTTAAACGTTAATTTTACTTAGTGTTCGTTTAATCTCGCTGTAACTCAGAACAAACCCAGACGGAGCTACAGGGCGAATCTAACGCTTGACATCTACCGGAGGTTGTTCCTAAGTTTCGTCAATAACCTAAGCTACATTTCTCATACTATTTCGTTTCATCACTTTAATTCCGTCGTAACGTTTGTTCGCTAACACACTGACTAGAAATCTTTTCTCTTTCTTTAAAGTTCAACTTACAGGTTTACCTGGGCAGTGGGGTTCATCTTCAACAGTTGGCCGAGTTTTATGCCCAAATTTCTCAACAAGACGTTTACTGAAGTATATATTATTAGAATTATGCTATTCATTGGTGACTACCCTTTGTGTACCGCTCTAATGCCGCATGCAGTAAAACGCAATAAAGGTTCGGTGACCGGTTTGGAGAAACTTGAAACACTGAGTTCCCCGAGTGCAGTTCAATAAAGAAAACAGAAACGTCGCGCAAAGTTTACAGTTCATTTAGTGTTATTAGTATTTTTGACCAAATTGAATTTATGCGCCTGTGATCAATTCAGAATTAATCTACTACGGAAAAGAGGATCCTAGAAAGCTTTTTTCTATTATTAAGCCTAACAGGTTTTCTATCAATTTCATATTGTCTCACGTGGTTCGTGTTGTTGTATTGCTTTCAACAGATATTCGGCTGGTTGCCAAGCCTCGCGAATGACTCTAATTTTCCTACTGCTGTGATTGAATGTACAGGTCAGGTACGTTAAAATAAAATTGTTTTGATATATGTAAGCTTCGCATTATTTATTTTCCTAGGTTCATTGGTTCGAAACTAAGTTAGAAACGTACCTGTTTGTATGTTTTTTAAATTTAAAACGGAATCAAACCACGTCATTTTAAAGAAGTAGTAGAAAAGCGAATGCGTAGCGACTGGTGTTTGCACAGTTTAGTATCTAAAGCCTAAACCGGCTTATGCAGCACTCTTCTGATGTGTCTGCATATGCGCACATCTGGTGACCAGTTGGGATGGATTGGGAAAGTGCCGGGCAAACCATTAGTCCAGGTTGGTTCTCACTATTACGTGTGTTGTATTACTGCGGTTTTGAATTAATCGGTGGATTAGTTCACTGAAAAGGACACCTGGTTCCAGCATGAGGAATTGTAACCACAGTGTAGTGTACTCCGCGTTATTACACGCTCAATGGATGCTTTACATTAATGTGTATATACATATACGTCGCTGAGCCACGTACAGCCTACGATAACCGGGGCTCCCATTGATCCTGATGTCAATTCACAAAATGACAAATTTTGAGTAAATAAACATTTGTGAAGTAGCTACGTATATAATAAAAAACAATATTAGTTCATAAAGAAATAGAAGAGTCAACAACATCACGAATACAGGGTAATATTTAATCCAGCATTCCACAATGTCCCACGGATTTTCCGATTGCCACTTCGGTCTCTGACCAGGAATCATTGAAAGTTTCACAACTGAACATTTAAGCTTCAGTGACTGACCATTTAAGCGCTGATCCCTGTTTAGTAGTAAGATATCCCCTCATGAATGAGAATTTTCTGACATAATGTGTAATACATTATTACATGCCTTCACTATATTGTTAATTCATTAATTGTCGCCATCGCGATTGTACAGAGGATTCTTTAGTATTGATAGCTATCCTGAACATTCGTCATTGAGTACTGAATGTAAGCATATGTTCACCTCTTTAATAGAGGGCAGATTAGGTGTTTGATTATTCGTGGACATTCATGGTTGTGGACTGGTTTACAGGTTCCTTTTATGTGAAGCAATGTTGCTTGACATTTGAGGTCGCAACTATGCGAACCGTGGGTGGATATGTCAGCAGTATTGCTGTGCCTCCTACGTGTACCAGTGTCACTCGGCCATCTACCACAAGGTCTCGTGTTGCACCCCATTTCGCAGACTAATTCCGTTTAGATTTCAATGGCTTTATATTGTTCGACTTCCAGATGTACTTGTCTTCCACACTACAGCAGAACCCTATACTATATACGCTGGGAATCTAAGTAATAGCTTGTCCCCAGACTGATAATAAACAAAATTGTCAACGGATATGCATGACTTCATGCATCTGTCTGTAGCAGAACGTATTATTCACTGAGTAAAGCTCTAAAAGTTATAATATATGTTACCTAAATGAAAAACCATTTTCCAACTTCCCTGGTTCAGAAATCACAAGGAATCAGTCAGTTTTGGGTTTACAACTTCTCAGTGTACAAACCACGTTGTGTCCCATTAGACAGTGTAGGTCTTGAATCCTGACGTAATCATTAATTAGCTCTTCCGGTACCTTAGAGTCCAAAGACAACAGTGCTGATAGTCGCTAACTTTTCCTGTCATCCTCGAGTCTACTTTCGAGCAATTGAGCTGTTGTGAACTGCTTGACTGCCTTTGTAAGACTTTTGTTGGGTACGAACGACTCAAAACATCTTCAATAATTCTAGTACTTAGGTGATGTAGTTGTGGAAGACCCCTAGGGATTTCAGACATGAACGGGCAAATGTGTACACCGGCAACTAATATGACTCCTTCCTACGACACTGAGACTGAAGGTAACCAATTCAAGTTGCCGTTTAGTTATCGTGTGTTGGTTTAAAATTTATCGCTGCATACATTCAAACAATTATCACCAAGCATATTTAGTAACGACCAATTTCGAGTTAATATATCTATTAGAGCTTAGAGGATGCGCATATACAACCTTGCCCCCGATGTGCGTTGTTACCCCTATCCAGAATAATATGTGATTCGCTAGAAGCTTATGAACAAGGTCATGTTGGTATTTCGCTCCGTTCTCTCTTACAGTAGCTGTGCCGCGATGGTAAAGCTTGATATACGTTTAACGAGCAGGTGCTTTTCGGTCTAATGGGTACCAGTCTAGTGCGAAGAGTTTCAGAGAGTTTCAACTTTTTGATTTTCCTGTTAGGAGTTTCGTTTTTCTGTCTGACCAAGGAAGTATCACCGGGAAGTGTTTATTAAACCGTATCGGAAAGTTAAACAACGACGGCAGTTTAGTAATTTTCCTCATTTAAACAATAAATCTAATCGAAAAACCATTAGAGGCTTGCAGCTGTGCGCAGGATATCGTATGCAGTATTATTTCACTTGTACATCATACGTCACTTTTGCTGACGTAATGTGTACCATACATGGTCATATCTGCAAAAGTTAAGTTTCCGAACATATTGTGGCAGCCGTACGCACTAGCGTATTACGTAATTTGAAAAAGGCCAAAAGTATCTGGGAGCCACCACTTCAAATATTACGCATTTGGCTCAAGTGCCACGGTATACAGCGTGAACGCATACATTGTCTTTTTCTGTCCATTGTACATTACTCTGTCGATCTGTACTCCTTGGTTTACGCATGTCAATCATGCTTAACCGGCGCCAGTTTGTTGCTGCATCATAATAGTAACATATTTTACATTATAACAACTACCATACAGTCTCTACTAGTAGTTCTTTGAATTTTTCATCGTCATATCGAATAATCTACTGCAGTGAGCGATGTCAAAGGGCGCTCACTCAAACATGCTATCACAACTTTCTTACGTTTGACTCCTGGTCTGTATCCGCTGAAAACTTGGACTAAACAGATTAAGGTTTGTGTGAATAGTGCACCAGCCGAACCAGATTAGTTAGTCAGATGGTAAGCTGGATACTTTATTTCTCGAAACTGGTGAAATATTCTGCGATCACACAAATTTCATTAAGGACACAGCCAATAGTGAGAGCGCAGTTTCAAAGGAGACGGAAAACATGACGCTGGCTCTGATAAAAGACTAAACGAAGTTGTAGGCATAAATTCACAACCAGTAAAACAAGTAGTATGGTTTAGTAAAGAAACCAAACAAAATTACGTCATAGTGGGCCCAAAATACTTAAGAAATGAGGCTGAGTGGTTAACTGAATCTAATTTTGTGTAAAAAATGTTCTTTGTAACCTAATTTCTTGAGCTCATGGCTTAGGCAAATGACAATAATGGACGCCCGTTGATTTACCTGTATTCACTTTGTATTCGTTAGCTGATCACTACGAGTACCTTCATCACTTATTTATCTGAGAAAGCTAACATATTCGTGCTTGTACCTACAGCAGATTCAGGCGTTCACGTCGTTCCGATCGTATCTACTGTTAGCTCTTTTGGGTTTCAAATGCCCGTCTTCATAGACGCAAGAAGTTCCGTTAGCGAACTTCCAAATTACACTCATACACGCAGTTCAAGACAATTTTCTCTCGTGTATACGTACAACCTAAACGGTAGGTATTATCGGTGATTAAGTTAGGTTGTCACAATAATTGAAGCCACCAGACGCTGGCCGACAGACAAATTCAAAAGTGGTCTGCGTTGCACAACCTGCGCTTCTATACACAAACAGTTTGTAAATGTCTTTTGCATGTTATGGTTCTTCGAGATTATTCTTACCTTTCCCAGGGCCACTTTTAACTGACTCGGTGCGAGTTTAACGTGTTCAAATAGATTACTTAGTAATGCTGTACATTTTCAATGTCATCTAAATCAAGCGTATTGCATCAGAGCAATGGAGCTCTGAAGGAACCGGATAGATAACAACGAAATATCAACACACATCAAACAGCAGAGTGGAACGATCTGACCCGGACATAAAGTACATCTGCATTTTGCCAAACGTAGCAATGCCTCGGTTACACGTAGCGATGGTTGTTAACATATACCCAAGGACTACAGGGGACATCACTTGGAACATTATAAACTAACACTGAATCAGATAAAAGTGATACGGGAAAATCTTCAGCAGGAGGAGTATGGAGTACGCCCGAAGCAATAAGATCAGCGAGTGAACGAATAATGTGGTTTTGCTTCCACCAGTTCCACTCAACAGAGTTATTGACAAGCGTGATCACATCCAGACACATTCTTGCATGCATGCAATCGCATACACATGTACATACAGGATCACACAAAAATATATGAATATACACCTGTGTGCACTGGGCATTACTGAAGAATTTCAAACATATGATCAACATAACGTCACCTTTCAATCAAAACAAGTACACTTCTTAAAATATCCTCAGTGATTTTACGATTATTTATTTGTCAAATTATCCAGGCATAGCATTAGTAACGTTAGAAAAAAGGTACCCGATTTCATATAGGTAAGCAGTGATTGTTTTGCAAACAACCATCTGAGTGTACATTTGTTCTAACCGCTGCTTGTTGTGCCAGTTACTTGTAGGTCAGTTCACCTGAAAAGTTAATCGATCTCTTAAGTTGGCCAATGTCTGGCCGACTGGGCTAGGTTGGTCTCTGTAGTGAATCGACAGATCCGTTTAATCTTATTTTACACTCAGTCACACGAATCTTCCAAACTCTGCTGACCTTGAACTACCACTCGCAAGTCGGCATGTGTGCTTCGAACTCAGCCGTACCTTATCAGCTGTCTTCACTTTCGTCTTAGAACTGCGCGGTGCGGCCAAGTTTGATGAGAAGATCGGTCAAATGATCGGGCACGTGTTCTAATAAAGGCAACCTGTTTCGAAATAATCGTTTTCACACATTCCAAATGTGTGATTTTGATCGCAAAATTTCACCAGAATAAAATCTTGTTACATTGTTGCGCTGAATTATGTCAAATCAAATTTGACAGAAATAATCGATCGATCTGTGTGGGTTGTGTTGGTCTGAGCAATTACTGGAGCTCAATAACCTGAAGTCAGTGATGTAATTCGTGACCCACAGGATAAATCGCGCGAGCTGAATTAAAAGTCCTTGGTCATTGTGGCAGCAGTGCCCAAGGGTTGAATTATTGTGTGCACACTGTTTTGAGAGACCAACTGTGTCAACCACTGGAAACGATGTATTATATATATTCAGCCGTAATTAGAATACAGACGAACAAATTATAGCTGACAAGGAAGATCGAGGATGCTCACTTTTCAGCCAAGCAAATGAATCTAACTGAATTCAGTCATCCCATATCAAAGCAGTTTTATATTCTATTGAAGTAGGGGATTTTAAATCACTAGGAAATGTCTGAAAACCAGGTAACCGCTAACGGGTGATACGGTTCTAACAGGACCTACAGTGTACAATCAGAAGAATAATAATACTTAGTTAACTCCACCTAGACAAACCACCTGAGGTTTAGAACGGACAAGATGATTGGTTAATTTTATATATTATAACGCTACTTGCTGACCCGGGTCGGATGTCAGCCGAACACTGTCAAGCTGATTAGGACTAAGACGGAACATCCGAGATATCCACAATCGAGCTTATTCCGAGTTGTTACGCTTAGGCCGGCTCGATGGCCTTTTCTCTATTACTTGTAAAACGATCGCCTAATTTACATTCGACACCAGGAAGCTTGTATCGGCTGCATCTGTTCTTTGACTGACACAGTACTGTGTGAGTGCAAATGAGTGTTTGGTCGTTGTCGACTTGCATGTGTGCTTATCTGCCAATTACCAGGATAGTTAACGTCACATGATCGAATTTGATAAGAATTCACGTTACATTCGTTGTCCTTACCCCAGTCAGCTCGTGAATAACCACTAAAGTTGGCTTTTGGCGATATTGTCTAAGAGTCGCTAGAAACGATTATCCTTTGATGCTTAAAGCGGTGACGTGGCAAACTCAATATTTTTTATTACATCTGCAGGCTGAATCCATCAAAAATCTGGGCAGGCCTCTATGTACCTGTTTTTAAACTCTCACCTCTAGCAGAGCAGTAGACTTCTTCTGCATACTGCCGCACCTGATATCTTTTTTTTTAACCTATTTTCTCCCAACATGACAGAATTCGTTCGATAAGAAATTACTGGGGGAACCGGTGTACCATCCGGAATTTGTCAGCCCCGATGGAAAAAAATAGTGAGTAGGCCATTACGTTTCCAGTTATTTTCACTGCATATTTCACTTTTTTTCAGTACCTGTCTAACGTTTCGATCAATAACTCATACGAACGTGTTTTCTAGCAACAATGTGACAGTGGTATGAAATAGTAATATTCTATACTCTAATAGAGGGATCATTTTAAGTCAACAGTGCTCATCAATCTGAAATTAGGCTGGCGTTTTCTCAGTCTGTGGCTTAGTTATCAATGGAGCAGTGGAAACTGATAATAGGAAACAATAGAGGCCGTAAATATCGTTTTGCATTTATTTACGACTCGAATGTTTGCGTGGTGTCTGCATTTGATATCGATCGGTTGAAACTGAGAGTTTCATTCTTAAACCATAGCTTTTCTTATGACATTGAGCATTAGTTTTGAATACTATAATAACGATGAGGTAGCGCATTACGTTTCCTCATCAAACAAATATTTCACTTTCAGACAGACACTCCGCGGACCTCCGTCCACTTATGTGCCAAAAAGATAGAAATGATTATCTCTAACCGAGGGTAGAACAACCATCTCTGCTGTTACGAATCGCATCATTCTTCGCTAGTCCATTGATTCTATAAACGTTGCCCGCGGTAGGTGGGTTGAAATTACGATCTCCGACATGCCAGCACGATTTGGACACAGGTTGTCAAAATGCACTGGCTAAAGCAGAAAGTCGTTATACAGATGATTCGTGATACCAAAGCATTCAGACTGGTGCTTCATCGCACGATCGATCCCTTCCCTGTTTAGGCCGTGCATAAAGTAGATGGATACCTTAAACGAGGTTTCAAGTGATAACCTTCATGTAATGTGTCGGGCCACTGCAGTCCATTGGACGGTCCGTTTGAAAGTTTGCGTCACTAACTACTTCCATAGTTGCGACTGTAGCTCCTTAAGTTAAGTTGTATCTACACAGAACAATAACACGTTGTACGCCAGGCTTTTTAACAGGGTTTTTGTCTAATTGGACATTGCCTATGACAAAAAGCAGGTTTTTGGTGTTCGCATCAAATGCAGACTCGCAGGTAATTTATGTATATTTTGGTGTGGTTCAAGGGCTGATCATTGGACCGTCTTCAAATGTGCGATCTCAAGCCACTTCCCGTAAACCGAATATAGCAGTGGGGTCAGGAAGGAACCCGCTTGGATTAAAGTGTAACGCGAGCAACAGCTATGGTTACCCAGTAGCATTGAAAGCGGGGGACGGAGCTAACGTTTATCATTTCTTTAAATGATAGTAGAATACATCAGAACTCACATACTGTCGGTATATTTTTTGGTTTACCCTAAGTCGTATGTGATCTGTCTATATCGTAAAGTGGACAGAGTTCTTACTCTATAGCATAAGTGGTCAACAGGGATTCAGTTGTCAGTTAACACTCTCATTCGTAGTCAGTTGTGATGTGCAGTAAAAAGCAGCCAAGCAAATGATAAGTATGTACACAGCCTGATCGTTCACGTCTGATACGAATAGGGCATTTATGTGGCCATGCCTTTCTGTCAATGGGTTTCATTTCTTATTGCTTCCGTACACGAACATTCAATAAGATTAATATCTAAGTGGTATGATAATGTATGTTGGGTATCAACGGAGCGGTGTAAGCTGTAAGGGTGTCCTAAGTTTCTAATTCATTTCATGGCTAAGTCAAGCCATCAATCATATATTGCTAACTGAATGGGTAGTTTAGGTTGCTTCGATCATTACATTTGACGTTTGCAATCAATCATAAAGAGTGTTACTTTTCTTGAAGTTCATGGAGCGCACGTTAGAAATATTTCACTTCAAATGTCTAATCGAAACCAAGTAGGGAACAGTTTAACCTAGTTAAGGAGATTCAAACTTTCAAGAAGCTGAATCGAATGTTATATTAAGCGAACCTGATTGGACTTCTGGACAAGGTATCTGGCCTAGACACGGAGAATAGATATTTCGTAAGCTTAAATTACCGTTTGCGCAGTACTTACAAGCCTAAGAATTCAGTGGTATACGCCAGCATGCCTCTGTTGTTCTATATACACACACCTGGAAGTCTGTCCTCTCATATACATTATCAAGAACGAATTTCGAATCTCACTCATTTCTAACAGTTTTTTCTCTCGTTTTGTTTTAGCGCCATGATTAACAACACTTATTTTCCCTTCATCAATCAAGATGGATATCAGGTTCCTTTGACAGCCGTGCAGTTTCCAGCGATTAAACCTAGTACACTTGTCCTGGTTGAGTGCTCCGTTCGAGGCTTGAAAGAAGTGACCTCATCCGTCTCATTTGAGATCACCGTGGACAAGGTCACAGCCTGATCCAGCACAGCGTATGTACCAGCATGCAAGAATAAGAACAGATTGTGACAGTGCGCGCATATGGTTCAATTCTCTTCTTGATTCCCCATTACTTGTTCGATCTTTGTGCTGCAAGACTGACAAGAACCCCCTTCCCTTTCGTCCATTTGTTTAACCCCCGAGAGGTTGCTTACTACTTGCGGAGGCAGCCGTAACAAAACTCACAGCCATTCGGAGTAGAATGTCCTGTAGATTTTTTATACTTCTGTGTGAATTTATATTGGACTGTCCAGTCTTCCACAGAAAACCCATCGTTCCTTTGGAAATTAACATTTTTCAGTGCATTGCCTTAGAGATCACTCGCGCGCAGGTTGAACGCACCAGCGAACGGATCTTGTTATTTACATTTAACGTGTACGTACACACCTATACCACCGTTGCTTGTGATTCTTGTATTCGTATTCGAACTCTTATGTGTTAGAAACTGGCTACCTACCTTTCTCGTTTATTATTTCGTCTATACTGTCTTTTGTTGACTCGTCTAGATTAATATTTTGTTCTTGTGTGCATTGCATTTTAGCCGTTAATAAAGAGTATCTAGTGAGGGCATGAAGCTCACTCGTTTAGTCAGTGCGATTCGATCTAATTTTTTATTCAACAAGCAGCAGTGGCAACAACCTTTTTACGGGAGCACATAAAATTTTATCCTGTTTCCATTTGCCGAAGAGAGTATGTCATCATCATGTATATGTGTAAAAACAACACAACGAAATGGGCATTATTTATCCCTGTGAACCACAGTCTCCTGAAGGGGACGTTGTACGTACGGAGGATAATCGGACTCGTTGGCTTAAGATTCTCCGTTGTTTGTCTGAGTTTACTTGAGTAGTTAAGTCTAGATATGAGATTTTGTGAGGTAATATCGATCCTTTTCTCACAATTTACCTCCAAACTAGGACTGCTGGTTGACGCGTAATTTAGCTGACCAGTAATGTCAGCTATTGATTTACTGATGCTCCTCTTGATCATCATTGGTAGATGACGGAGGACGATACAATAACATGACGGAGTTAATTTGAATTTACAGAAACACCGGATACTCCTTGAAAGTGACCTCGCTTTTGTCAAGGCTGTTGGACTTGTTCACATTTCTAGTCAGAATGCCGATAACTGACACAAGTATGAATATCGCAAGTAGGAAAAATGTGTTTGTAGTTTTAAGTATGTTCGTGAAAAACGGGGAAAACAACCACGACAAAACTGAGTCAATCCTCGGACGGTTTTTCGAAGCAGCTGGTTGAGCTTGCCTTTCCAAATTCGACGAAATCCTCTACGACGTTTCGGTAAGTGATTGGTGAAGAAATCGGGCATATGTGGACTGCAATTACACCATTTTCCTTTAAGGTCAGCTTACGGCCAGGTGCGAAACCACATATCCTAATGATGTTGTGTACCTGCTGGAGAAGCATTCCTCCTGAGGTCCTCAGTTGGGCTCGGTTTTGGAATACGGATTGGCCAGTCCAGCATCAAGTCACGAAACAGAAGCTAAAGTTTTGCGACGTGATTCAAATATACGAGGGATGTCTTTTTAACCATGACTACTCGGCATACGCGATACAACAAATGACAACAGTAATCTCTGTAGCGTACTAACATAGATTAGTATCTCACCTATCGTCCACTCTATTAAATTCACTCATGTCCGCAACTGGGTTTTTCATCCGAGTATAACACTCATACATCAGTGCCAAGCAGAGTAAATTTCTCCTCCTCATTAAGTGTCACAAATTTTCAATGACATTCCCCTTAGACATGAAACTCTAAACAACCCTAGACATACTCGAGTTTGTTTGATTTTGAGAGAAATTGACTCCCTTGTTCTTCGGTACTTTAACTTGGGATAGTAACAAAAAGTCCGCTGAATTATTCTGTTGAAACGCCTAATGCAAGCAGACGTTTTAATGTCAGAGAAACCGATGGTGCAAAACTACCAGAGAATAAACGCTTCACTTGTCTCGTTTCGAGAAAGTTAATGACAGTTCTCTTTTACAGACGTTCACCCTTGGTGATGGGTTCATAAGGGAACTGCAAATAAGTTAGTTTGATCTCCGAGGTCATTTAATGGTCTTCCGCATGTTCAGAGAGATTTTTTGAAAGCCAGCATCTGGTCCTTCATTAACCCACTCAGCGTTGCACATTCTATCACGGCAAAACTAGAAAAACTGACAGTGTCTACCTGAAAACCTGTGTTGTTCCATTCAGCATTGTCAACTTTCCAGAAGAGACATAGCGGATGTCTGCCCGTGGTGTGCGATTATTTCTCCAATGGTAACTTGACTCAGAACTGACATGTATGGAGTTCGGGGAAAGTGTGGCTTCTTGAAACGGCTCACCGCTTTGAAGCGACCGTTTTCCAGTTTATTAGTATATTGGGTGCCAGCATCTTAACTTCAAACGATTGAGTTGGTTAGCAGAGAGCAAAGTCTTGACAGACAAACTGGGTGGTCACGTAACCTTGTGATGCGATGCATATTGACAGTGTTTTGATAATCATCCGCGTTCATGAAAACAGTATGAACTGGGGATAATAAAATACTGCACAAAGTAACACACATTTCGGACGGACTCGAATGATGCCTGTACACCATTACTGATCGATCGGTCTGCCTGGGGGTCCACATTCATTTCCAAACACATTGTATAAATTATATCGAAGCCAACGTGACTAGATTCATGTATGCACATCTAGAAGCAAACATGTAATCGCTGTTGTGCCTTTACAGAGGTGAACTTGGATTTGGTCAGTTCAAAAATACACAGTTAAGGTATAAGATGTCAGCCTGTCCGCGGTTAGCTTGTTTGCAAGACTAACACAGAGGTTGTTTGCAATCATTTGTCCTTGAAATGGATGGTACTGTGTATATTTGTCTTCAGTTTCATTGGACTTTTGAATAAAGCCTTACATGCGTTCATGACCAAAATGCCGAACTACAAGAAATGAATATTCGATTTTCCCGTAAAGATCATCTTCAGCTATTTGGTGATCATTAACTAAATCGAATGACCTTAGTGATGATCATTTTGCTTGCTTTCGTAGACCTGCCACCAGCGCGTTTGGGATATATAATTGCGCAATCCGATGATGAGCTGGAATGAACAATCTCCAAGACCCCCGAAAGTTTGAAGGCTCTTTCTCCTTAGGTGATTGGTATGAGATTAGTTAGCTTAATACGGATCGAACAAAACCAATAATTAATCACAGTCTTCGCATTCCCATGAACCTTCTTGTCAGTCCTCTTCGAAAAAATCGTTTAATTCCAGTTCCGATCTTGTTAAAACGTGACAACAGCGTAAATCCTAGCCATGGTCGATATTTAAACCATGGCCACGTTATCATAAACCAACTGTGTTAACGATTAAATCGCTGATCTCATGTTTAGCACTACTGAGCTATCAAATGCAAGCTCTTAACCAAATTAGTTTATGGGTAATATTCAGGTTATCCGTTTTGTTTGTCATTCGCCAAGGACGGTTCCCGAGATATTCGTTTGGAAAGCCACGGAATTTCGTAGATCGCTCCAACAGATGACCATAAGTATTGGGGGAATTTTCATTTTGAAATGTTCACCCACCCAAAGGTAAGCTCGTCGATCTTTCATTGTTGCTAATTACAAAAGAAATTCCCTCAAACTTTTTATCATGAGAAACTGCAGTTCATGCTCAGAATGAACCACCGTCAGGTTGCTTAGTGATACATAAAAATATAAAAACTGTTTGATACGCGCCTTGTGTTCGTGGGCAAGCTGAATATCCACTGATGATAATTTGTCAGCAGAAGCCAAATCTCTGTATTACATTAAGAAAGTGAGCAGTTCTTACGAAAACTGAAAGGCCAAATCATAAAAATGGTTGTTAACTAATCACATCTAGGAACTTTTTTCACTAAAGGTATCAATTATGATCGATACGCTCTCTGGCTACTTGAAGGAACACCTGAATACAACCATCTATTGAATTTTTTTATTCTGTTCGACCTGGCACATCGTAGTGGATATCAAGACTACCAGAACCAAATCTCACACAAAACTAGAGTACACTAGTCACAACCTATTCATTTCAAAATTCACAACGTAACTGCAGTAGACGCTACAAAAGTGAGACCAATCGATCTCTAGACACTCCGTTAATTGGAAGTTTCCTGAAGGGGATGTAAAAAGAAAACAACCGCTTTGCCAGCATTAACTACCTCTCAGTGTCATAATCTGTCCTGTTCAATCGCTCAGCATATACTCAGGACAGGTAATTAGGGGACATCACAGGTGAATCCATCTCATTGTCCATCTGTTGATAAAGATGCGCCATGCAGTTCATCAACGCATTATCAAGAACTAGTGTCTGTCTGTCTTGCATATTCATAAACAGTCTGTGTTTTCTGTCCAGCTGCCTTGATAGTCAATCATAATACAATTATGAAGAACCGCTGATAAGCGCTCATCTGTGTGCATGTGTTTGGTTGTCATTATCTTATCTGTTTCTCGTTGTGTTTATGTTTCCTTCATAACTCAATTATATGTAACCGTATATTCAGACCGTACGTACACTGTGCGGTTAGACCTTCCGATTGTTCAGTCGAATAATGAGATACATCCCTAATTAGAATGGTCATCCGCATCAGGCAGTAATCTGTCGCATTTTCAAGTATGAGAACGGTGCACGCACAAGCTGTTATATGGTTGCATAAAATCGTATGTTATATGACTCCCTGAAAACAAATGAATACGGACTTTTTGCGATAACCTTAGAATAGACTGAAAATGCGTAATCTGAGAACAAATTTCAAGCAATTAGCAGCACTGTTGCATTCCTGACCTAAATGACTTTTAGATCAGGTGAATTAGCCAAAATTCCTAGTGTCTTTGAAGTCGGAGGTTTGTCAGTCAGCATCCAAATTCCAAGATAACCTGTCATTGTTTTAATTCCAACGACAGCGGCTGATAAACGCGAGTTAATGACACGAGCGAATCTATGGCATACGCAGATGATATGCAGATAGAATCGGTGCAGCCAACCGGGTGGGATTACCTTGGAAAGAACCCATGATTTCCAGTTCGTTACGGGCGTCAGCCCACCCAACTCTCAGGGCGAGTTGGCTTGATCGATTCAGTACTGACCTCGATACACTAGCGAAGTCAATTCACATATTTCAACATCGTACCCACTAAAGCTTCTGCGACCGTGTACACCTGTATAGTTCCAAACCCCGTCGAATTAGTCTGATATTTAACGCAGCAAATGACCTGTGCTCAATGCGTGGCGTGTGACTACGAAACCGATTGATGACACGTAGTTGATGAACTAACTCTCATTATTGAGTGCGATTACGCGAATGACTAAAGCTAAACAACTCGAATGACGTTGGTTAATCAGCCCGTCTATTTACAAAAAGTTGTAACAGTGTAGACAGTAGTCTATTGGTTATGCTTTATCAATGGATTCCAGTGTCATGCACAATCAATAGTATTCGTTTGCGATCCCTCATGGAAACCTCAAGTGTTCAGAACTACTGGACAGAATATAGTAAAGGGGAAAATTATTAATAATCGGTACAAACAAGGTAATCCAAAGTTATGGAGGAATCTGGCAGAAAAAAGAGCCAATATATAGAATGAGCGACGCAACGAAGATGACGTTGCAACTACACCAACAGTTAGCGAAGTTGAGGTGGGGTTAACACGAGGTAATATGTTTACTCATGGTAATCATCATCATCAACAGCACTGCATCAGTGGTTCTTACCGACGTTTAGCTATTGCACAGTCGCGAGGAAAGATGAACACCCTGTGCAGAAAAAGAGCCCAGTTAGTCATTATCCTGCCTAACGTTCGCAGCCACCGACTCTGTGAGTAGTTAGGTTCCCAGCCCAGGAGGCCAACCCAATCTATGGTGAACGGTCTAGTATCTCTACGCCAGGCCATCATCTGTCTACTTTGAACCCTACGTCAGTTGACCGCAGCATCATCAAACAGTGTTCAGTGTAATAGAGGACTAGGTGGCATCATTAGTACATGACCCAACCATCTAGGTCTTTGTAAGAGTGAGGATTAAACACCCAGATACCTGCCTTCCAGTTTCTTCGTTGCTTACTCCCTGATTTCACGCAGTGAGAGCGAGCAAACGCAGACGTCGATGACCTAATACCTGGAGCAGCTCACCTACTGAAAAGAAAGTGTGGTAGGCCAGTTATAAAGGGAGGTAACTTTAGTTGTTCAACAGACTGTAAATGAACCGTCCAAAACTAAACTCTTATAGCAGCTCACCGGAAGAGGTTGCTGAGGCGGTAAAACCACTGTGAACAAAAAATAATGGTTTCCGAGAAAACCACCACATACTCCGTGTGTAAGTAATAACCAAATGAACTAACATTAGTTACAGGACACAAGAAAGTTGTTCGTCAAAACAAAAGGCATCGTCATGATTGGACGAATATAGCAGTCCGTCATAATGGAATGGGAAATGAGACAGAATAAGCAGGAGATAGGCAAGTTTTCATTGTATGAAGACAGTGCAGTGAATTCAAAGGACATACGATCTGCAAAGTTGCACATAGTGAAAGCAGAACAACGAACACACACTCATTTGCGTGACTGACATGCGTCCGCACAGACAGGGCAGTAGCATGCTGTCATTCGCCTTAATGTCACGTCCCTTCATAGTGCACACACACGCAGTTCTAACAGTTGCTTGTGGCTCTTCGTATTCCTGACATTGAGATCTGCCCGTTTAGTTCCCGAATGTACGCACTATACTACTCACAAACGAGTATGCATATACGACAATAGTTGGTTACAACTTAAGTCTAACCAACTGCAGTGTCCAACAAGCCAAAAGGTTTCAGGAAACTAGCCGGATAACAGAAGAATATCGATGGACAGCAACAGATCAGTGACGTGAATAGGGGAAATCTCATAGCTTTGCCTTTTTCATGATGTCGTAATTGTAATTAGCCCATAAAGTAGTTCACATCTAAATATACAGGCATCCCAGCGACTGTATGATCGATGTTCAACTTCCTCCCTTCCTGTAAAATAGTTCTTTACATTTAATATTAAATGCATTAGAGAATAGTAACGTAATGTCAAACCTAGTGAAAATTTTATGTCCAGTGCCTACGGAGTTTTGTCTTCATGAGAATTCGCACGAGTTCCGGCATTTTTCGTTATTGGTTATAACAGCCCTTCAAACTATCTTATGTACTCATATGACGGTGAATCCAGGTCATTTGTAATATGCTGCTGGGCAGTGAGTTTCATGGATTTCCTTCCAGTCTGTCGAGTTTTGGAGTTATTTAGGATTTTGGCTGCAAAACATGACCAATTGTTCCACAGTAGCTTGTCACTCACCATAAACATTTCTTCACACCACCTTCAACCTTATTCATTAGCAAAATTGTGTTTTTGTTCTAATGTAATAATTTAAATTCTGCTCTACGTTCATCTAGCCCACGGATTACTATCGTGACGTTACCTTAAACCATCTTGGTAAACTCTTTTTGTCAGTTTTTAGCATTCGTGATTTTGCTTTTTCTCCCGCTTCGGGATCAAACGTCTCCAGTTGTTAGGGTGTAAAACTACCCAAATCTACACTGTTTCGACACTTGAAATAGCATTTTCTGCTTTACTCGGAGCTTACTTATAATATACATCAGGCATTTTCCTTGAACAGCCCTACCGTCATCACATCATGTAGTCAGATAAATTGTCTCACGAGTGTGTGGCCGGAGTTCTAATACCTGAAGTGGCAATAATGTGCTTCATTGCCGAGCTCTGGCAAGAACTGAACTCGAGTCTAGTGTTTCTTTTCAAAAGTTACCGGCCGGAAAGCTCACAGTAATGCGAACGCATGAATGACCGAGCTTTATTTTATGAAATGAGATTAGTATGTCGAAGTTCTAAAGTGATATGTCAAGCCTCAGCTTTTCCACTCCAGCAAAGTTTATTGCAAACACTCCACATGTGATCGTGAGCCATTTCGTCTAGACTGATAATACCATTTCATCAACCTGTGATACTACTGTGTAAGTATGAGTATGATCAAAGTAAACAACAGTAGCTTGCGACTATTTTTATCAGCTGACCGTCTGAGTTGTCCCAGTAGTTATTGTTAGACGGAACAATGCTATCAGATTTGTTTCACAGTTTGGGAGGTGTGAGTGTTCATGCGTGAGAGATGAGCTAACTGTATCTGCATGACCACCGTTGTTTTCCTATGTGTGCGGTATAATGTGGGATGGCCGAATGATCGAGACGGTAATTCACGATCACTGCTTAAGACAAATCGAACGCGCTATCACTTGATTAAATCATAAAAGTGTACAGACTTCAGTGAATGCGCTACGTATTTTGTGCTCCGACTACGTGTTCACCACAATAAGTTTTGGTCACCAAGACGACCCGAGTTTAGTCAAGTCTACGAGGTAATCAGCTAACACGAGGTCACTAATTGCAAAGACTCCTACAATTTCGTTAAGCTACATCCGCAGACAGTTGCAAGATTGCGGACAACACGATCTCTTATGTAATTAGCATGAACCACTATCCCACACTGCACAGTAAGGTGGCTAATTGCGCGCTCACATCCAAACAACTACCGACACTCATAGCTGATTTTAAATTTTTTTCGTTTTACTTCTGATACAATATGTCCCATAACTCTTCCTTGTTATTTCTGCGATAAACGAAAATCAAAATCCTGATACAGCATAGCTAGACTAGTGATTTTTGCACTCATATGAATGTAACTACCACAAAAATGACCACCGAATTCTTAACAATATTTCACTAGTCTGACCTTCTGAGAAATTTATTACTGGTCGATGAATTCCGATCACGCCAATAAAAAGATGGTTCATATCTTACCTTAGCCATCTACCGGGTTGAATTATATAGCCGAGAAATTCAGTATGTATACAGTAAATTTTTATGGCTGCTTTTTATCGTTGGGTTTCTAAAAATGGAAATATTGTGGCTTTCAATATTTACAGCTTTTATCGAAGGATAAGCAATCCTTCGGATACATGGTCTTCAGTTTTAGAACATCACTGACAACTGCGTGCAATATACAGCGGATCAAAATTCAAGGGTCTATTCCTCGTCATACATGTGACACACGAAATTTTTGATCCCATTATAAACGAACCGAAAAGTACATTAACATACGTCGCTGAACAAAAATGAACAGAATGGAATGTCGCAATTATTCACCACTTATTAAACCCACACACTATATTTAAAGCGTTGTGGCCTTCCTCAGTCCACTGGACTTTTACGGACGCAGAGTGACCAGAGCAATTTGTTTTAGCTAACAGGATTTAGATAACCCTCGCTTAGGTGAACTCCGAGGATTATTGTTCATTCACATCACCCCAATATCACACCCGACCGTGCTTTTAATTCTACAATCCGTCCACCTAAACCGATAAACTGAACCAGGATAAGTAGTCGCACAATAATGCACCGGTTGTATATAGTACTACTACCTGGACGTATCTCATCGCTACAATGTTAAAGCGTTTGCAGAAGACTATGCCAAAGTAAACCCAAACAGCTCAAACCAGTTACGTTGTAATCCTTTTCTAGGTCGGAAGTAAAGAGTTGTTTGAAACAAGGTAAAGTGGTTGGTCCCATATGGAGTTGCTGAACGCCTAGCCAGTTAGGGTTTGCGCCGAGGCTGTCAAGTCGACACCAGTCTTTCTCTCACTTACTTGCTCCCTTAGTGAGATCGAGTTGAATTTTTATTACTTGGGTGCTCTCAGTGACAATTTGCCAAGTGAAAAGACGGTTGATGCGTAAAACCATTCGTGAATGAACAAAAAACCTTAAAATCCGACACGTGCAACAAAGGGTTCAGCTTTTAAAACTAAACGACCGGAAGTTCATACAACACATACAGATATGAACAACAGAAAATTTAGTTAACTTAAAAAGTATAGTGATACGGGGACGGTACATCAGTCAGATTTCTCTTCACCTTCTTACCGATGGTTTGAGATAACCATTACGAAAAGGTATCATTAACCACCGCCCTATACCAAACAGATAGAACAAAAGGTCAGCACCTGTCGCATCTCACTCTCACGAAGCAATTCAACGCTACATCTCAGTGTAAAGACTGGAAAGGTGCAGTGTATACATGTCAAATGGCACTGCTTTAACTAGTGAGTTTCCACACAAAACTTTGTTTTTGTTTATAACTTGCAACATAACTGTGGCTAAAATTATGCTGAATGAATTCGTTGAGCTTGTAACTCCTCTTCTTGTAAGGTTACTGAAGGTACAAAAGTTACCCCATGACAAAGGTAAGATATTCAGGGTTGAGGTACTAATAAGCCAACGCGTAATGGAACAACCGATGAGTGTCACTGCCTTTGAGTGTAGTTCGAAGATTCGGTACGTGATACACAGGTTCCAGATCTACAGTCCGTGTTTCTCGGTCCGGTAGGATTCTTTTTCTGTTGTCACACGGGCACCGGGTTTTCTGAAAGACGGTCATCAGAAACGATGTAGCACCACACTTCATAGACATGTTGCCAGTGTGAAAACAGTAAATCTTCAGAGAAAACAAAAAGGTAGGAACGCAGCCTCCGCAGAGTCTTCGACATCCTAATGAGTGAAAGTCAATAATTTTAAGACGAGACCCATAATTAACGTTCCGAAGACCTCCGATGAACTTCATCGTAGCTGCTGCAGGCATTCGACCACAGTCAAGCCTTTCTTGAGAATTAGTGTACTCTATGTTTTCGGGTGCATAAGCTGAATAATACGAATCGGCTTTTAGTAAAGGTCTTCAGCTCATGTGATCGGCCTAAACATATCATGCCCAACTATATTGAAATAAGTTAAGCGGTGTTGTGCATATACTTTTTAAGGGTAACCAAGGATTTTCAGTATCATGTTTGGAACATTTGTCTGCAGATGCCATACGCCAGCAGATCTTTTGACAATATTAAGCAAAGTCGCTAATCTTTCAGGTAACTAATGAATGAGATTACTTTTTGAACGAAAAAACATCCTAAGATTCGTTCGAGGTTACCATTTCCAACGCGTTTCACCCCTTAGTAACAGGTAGTCTCCGTTCTACGGTGAACTAAGAAACCTAACTCTGTCTGATATACGTTATTCTACTTTTATATTGTCTAAAAAAAGGCTTTTAAAAGATTGTTTATTCCAAAGCGTCCCCTACATTATTTGGTTCTTGAGTACGTGTGTATCCAGCTAGGTTAGAAGGATTTTACTACGGCCGTTTTGTGAGCAACCGTTTGAAGCCTTTTGAAATTCGCACAATTTGTAGGAGTAAACTTCCAATAAACCAAGAATCATAGATTTTCCGTACAGATGTTGACAAGCACACCACAAAATGTAGTCGTTTTTATTTTCTAATTAAAAGTCGAACGATATCTTGTGTGAATAAGTCTGTCCATTGTCTGACAGAAACTGTACTAATAATTTGTACAAAGCGTTTCACATCGCACACTGTGGGTGGTGCTGTTTAACCAGCTCATGGCTTGCAAATATCAGTTGTCATTGCTTTTGTGGGTTTGCTTACTCTGTCTTGCTATGGAACTCCCCGAAAATACGCCTCGGGATCTACCATCGGAAATAGGTTGATCGTCAGGGTTACTGTACAGCTGTCAACTGATCCCGGCCCGACATTTGTGTCCCCGGTTGTTTGTTCCATGTTTTACGATAGTTGATCGACTTAAGTTCGACGTGCAAACATGTGGCGGGTTGCAATATGTTCGGAAATGTTGGAAACCCCTTGAAAGAGATTAGTGCAGTCTTAACCGATGGTTCCTAGAAGGCAGTGACAATCGACGTAGTGTTGAGATTATCCTCCATAAAAATTTGGCTGATTACTAGCTTGCCGACGTTGAATTAATCGACGTCGAATACGGCATAGTTCTAGAACGGCAAACAACTTGGGCCCTGTTTGACTGTGTCACAATTGTGGCAATCCGCTTATCGATTAACAGTTTCGGAAAGTGGTTATCGTACAACATTGCAACCAACCGGTTGAGTTCTTATTTGTAACTGCTATTGTTGGTACAATTTTTTTCTGTCCTGCTGGTTGATGATGGGATAATTACTCATTTGACGCAGTTTGAATGTGCCGAGTTAGAAGTCCAATATACTGGTAGGAATTAATCGGTTTTCGATGAATGCCAATATCGAACATTTGTTGTTCATCCAATGTCAGCTAACAATCTAAAGAATTTGCAGTTTTGTGTTTGTTCTCCGGTTTCAGTGTGAACTTGATATTGCTGCACTGCCCACTTAAAAATTCGAGGAAAGTTTCTTTGTGACTAGACAATAATAACACAAGTATGTCATTTACACACTTTAGCCATACCCGTGGACGGTTGAAAAAATTGGACAGTGGTTTTGTTTCAATGTGATGGAAGAAAATGCTGACAACTATCAACAAGATCGGTGAATTCAATGCCACACCGTGTGCTTCACGATACAAAACAACTTTGAGCGTGAAATAAGTTGTGACCGGACGTAATTCATTGCCGTAGGCGATTTCGAAAAGGATTAAAGTTGTTTTGTTTCCTATACTGTCGCCAATGATTAAGACAGGACAGAGATGCTAAGCTACCACGTATAGGAACAATGGTGTATAAAGCGATAACATCAAAGACAACAACTCTCACATTTTCCCAGTTATGTGAAACTCGAACTGTTTATAAATTCAAGGAAATCACCAATAAAACACACCGGTATATTTTTTGTAAGACTTCAGAATTGCGTTAAGATAGTTGGCCAGTTTGTAAAATGTTGCACTCCACGATAGGTCTGATGGGTATGTCATTTTTATGTTTTTGGTAAACCGCCAAACTGTTTGCTTTTAGAACTAACGTAATCCATAAAGAGAGACCACGTGTTTGTTTTTGTTCACGCTAACCACAGCCACACGATCTAACTAGATCCATTTTAGCATGTTATTCTCGTGCAATGAACGAGGCATGACAAAGCTTACCCATGATAATCGAAACGCCGGAAGCCAAATGGCATTACTTTTCCTCACACACGGCTGTGGTACTAATAGTTTTATCCGTCCAAAAGTGACTGAGCATTACCAAGGGTTCATACCCATCCATAGCTGTTCGGCGGGTTTTGTCAGTCTTCGTAACCATCACTGACAACCAAATTTCTAGAATGCACGTTGAACACTGCGGACGAAATCGACTAAGATACCAAACCTCTACTCAATGGAGTGTCCAGATTTACTTGAGCAACAGATTCGGTGGCCTGCTTGCTGTGTAAACGCATAGTACTGTTTTTATTTTTGCAATCTACGGTTGCTCAAGATTCGTCCTTGAGGGAGGCCGAAAGCGGTGTTTGTTCTGTACACGCAAGCTAGTAGCCGAAATTCCCCGCACAGATTAATCACATACAGTTACTGCAATAGGAGACGAGTGAGCAAGCACTTGTAAAATTCTGCTTGCCACAGTTCCGGACGCAGGCTTGGCACCTCTGTTTCAAGAAGACTGGAAGGTGGAAGATGTTTCACTTGTGTGGATATAACCACCGAACTTGGCTGATGTGGTGACGAAACGCCCGGCTATTCAGTGCAATTTTTCGTCATTGTGCACAAGTGGCGCAGTTGTGGCTGCAAATGTTAGTATCCGCATGATCGAATTACGCAATAAGTTTTGGACACCGAAACGTGGAATATTCAGCGGACACCCGCTATACAAATGGTATTTTACGTGAACACCGGCTCCGAAAACTCTAAACGGCAAATATTAACGTCGCAGTTAACTCTAGGCTACGGTTAATTGAGGCCAAGACGTGACCCTGCTTCACACTGAGGATTTCAACGAAATCATTAGAAGTCAATCTTTACTATTGCACCTTGACCTTCAACCACACGTGCAGAATCCTAATTAGGTCACCAAGCTAACCTGGACCTCCCTCTCTCTGTGATTTACCGTTAAAGAAGAGTAATGCCTCTCAACGGTTCACAAAGACAGGATACAATTGCCGGCTGTATTAACGGAACTTATGCTATATATGTCGAGCGGTGAACATCTTGTCAGCAGTATCTCAGCTGGTCCGGAATCGACATCACTCCTCAGAAAATGTTTTCCTAAAACTTCATGAGTAAGCCGTGAACATTCTTGCCAAAGCCGTTCTAGCGCAAATCAGCAGGTTGATACTCCGATTGTTTTCTGTACTTCGTCTACCGCCTTTGTTTTTAGAAGAAGTACAAAGAGGGCATTAGTGAAAGCTTGGGTACTCTTTTCCTCCAATAGGATAAACGAATCAACTGAGGTACATCACGTTCCAGAAGTTAACAGTTATGCTTTTGAAGTCATTCCGCCCAGCCTCTTTTATGTCGAAATTATCCAATGGCCCTCTGAACCTCCGCGAATATGGATTGAGACTAAGTGGTTATTGAATCGGTTGCTGTGACAAGTTGTTCGTGGTCATCTTGTCATTGGTATTAGTAGGCTGCCAAAGTGCCTGCACAAGATCTTCAGGACGGCTTTCGATAATGTTCGTGAATTGACTAAGTCAACTGTAACAAACGTGGACAGATGCACACAAACAATCCTAAATAATTTGTAGAACTCGCTGTATCTTCGGCGTTCAGTATTGCCATGCAACATGTCAAACTGTTTTCAATCAACCGTTTTGCAATCAGCAGTGAGCTGACCAACAGCAACACAGAATGTGGTCTTTTGCGGTACTATGGCAATCTGAACATCATCCACAAGTGAGCATAGGTGAGCTTTCGCGCGATTTAATCCAGCTGCATCTAATATTAGGTCACCTGAGCAGTGATCAACACGGTCGTCTCAGGAAAGCATGACAGAAGCTTAAATTTCGACCACTGACGAATGATGAGCTTCAAGAAGAGTGAAACTCAGTTCTTGTGCTTCTTTCAGAAAGTGGATAAAAGTCTGGAGACGTGAAAGTCACCGGCACTTGCGAACCATTTTCAACTTATATAGTTTATACTGTTTATCAAGTGTGTATATGAATAATATGGTCTTGTGTTTCGCCTAACCATGCATACTATTCGTATGGTGTGTACTTCCTAAATGTCATAATACCGTACACGTAGGTTTTCCAGTAGGGCATGACGACTGTCTCGAAAGTGATTCCAACTCGTACTATCGTTCACATTTACCTGGGGATGGATGTATGTAAAAGCTAACTCATAAGTAGAACGTAGATGAAGCAGACATTCCCCGTTCTCGATGACTGCGTCAATACCATGTGGTTCAATGACACTTGTCCAGACTTTGATTGGCGTCCAACCACAGCGCTGAACTCACCCAGAAGTAGTAATCGGTCAATGGCCGCTACAGAACGGATTGTGGAGAGGACTAGATCGCGGAACTGACCTCCTATATCATCGATATATTGCGTGACGGTAACATAAAGACTGAAAACAATAACAGGTTTGCCTGGTCTGAGTTTAAGAAGTATAGACCCGATATGAAGACTGATACCTTTTGGTTCACTTCTCGTTTATTACATGACACTGTAATCAGCTGAGAAGTAAACATTGTTCCTTCCGGCATCTTCTCCTAGATAACCGATCCAGTAAATAATTTACCGAACCCCTTCGTCTTGGGGGTCGTCTTTGTTAAACACTTATTCTCAATCAATGTCGACAAATGAATACCGTAGGGCTGCAATGCGAACGCTTGACGACTGTAACGCTACAGCGGTGTACGCATGTCTCATATCCTGCTGTACAACACCGTACGTCGACGGGCATGCTTCCAGCTAGATATCCTGTCGGTGAAAACTTTCTGTTTTTGTGATTTTATTAGAGGGGTTACCAGCAAAATATTTTCACCCATCCAACCTACTGAATTCAACTTTATAAGTCGACCCGCTTTATCTTGTGTGACAGCTGATGCAGTCACCCACCTTATCCACGATTTATCTTCATCGTTTAATTTGACTTCAGATATGGCCATATTTAGACAACAGTGTGAGTGAGGCTCTTGGTCAAAGCACCTGTCTCAAAAACCTATACTACAAAATACCGAATGAATGATGGTTAACTTAAGAAGGCATCATCCTTACCAGAATGAGCCAATTACATTACCTACCGTCTAAATTGAAAGATCTAATCCCCTAGTTTGTTTGGGTCTCATTCACTGATCTGTCTAGCATGAGAGATTCTGTTGGTGTGGACATCACAACATTCCTTTCAGCAGAGTTGGCACTCGGGTGGTGTGAGTCATCAGTGTGACCAAAACCGAATGATAAAACAAATATATGCCGCGTTTTTGAAAGATAATGAAAATAGTTTTGCCTTACGACTAAGAACCATTAATTTCTGCCATCATTATGTACAGTACGGAAATCCAAACAAGGATTTGTTTGACACTGGTTCTTTACTAGAAATAATGGAAGATATCATCATTGGTGGGTAACGTCTTGATCGCCCGGCATTTTTTATTAACACGACTGGAGTTACGGCCTTCCTCACAAATCGCAAAAAACACCTCCACCCAGGTAAGTTAAAAGTATCTGTTTTTGCTAGATCAGACCAATCCGTCCAGTTCATTTTAACCTAACTATCGCGTCCGTGATGGACAGGTAGAAGCACATTATAGGTAGGATACTAGTCATCACAGGAGCTATTGTTAGTTGCATACACTCACCGAAATTGTGTCTCTTACTTAACAGGTGAGTATGAAGTAGCTCGTTTCGGGCCCAAGAAGTGCATATGAACCCGTGTGCTATAAATAAATAATGTCCGAATTACTACTGAGCGTCACTACATCCCAATATTTGGGTAAAGCGTTTCTGGTTGGGACAAGTTTGTTGGTAAACGTCGTAGATAGTAATGAGTGGACTGAGAAGAACACAACGCTATGAGTAAGCTAGAAAGTTCATCTGAACGCGAAAGATACGTCTAAATGTAAGTGAAGCCCAATTAGACGTACCACAATCGCCGTCTACTCATCAGCTATCGCAGATTTGACAAACACACACGTGACAGTGGCAGGCTAGAACTAACCTCAGGAGTAGTCGCCATCTGTCCTTGTTGGAGAAATCAATTTTCTCCAAAAATGGTTTATTTTTGGAGACGTCTTCGAAAAATAAATTATGATTTTGAATTTTATCTTTTCGCGCCACAAAGTGCTGAATCTTACTTCTGGCGCACGTTCCTTCTGCGCCTCTGATTAGCCCGTTCCATTTTTAACGCATCAGTTTAGGTGGGATTACCGAATACTGTTCAAAGACTGTATATATGCACATGCTAGTCTGCTATGTTGCCTTTGGTTTGAGAGCAAATATATTCTGGTTCGAAGTTCAGGGTCTTGTGTGTTACTTTGGGGGTTTCGGGTAAAGTTAATGTCTGCGCTACGTGTCCGTAATTCGTATATTCGTGCGCTAGTCATTTCTCGTTATCGTTGACCAGGGGGTCATAACAATCCTAGAGTCTGCCAACGAACTGACGCCGTCATGCAGCTGCTACCGTGAACTTCACCACCGGCTTCACCCACATTTTCTAGGTCACTCACCCGAGAGCATCCGGACTCACTTATGCAAACAAAACTGGTGTGTCTTGACCAGTGAAACAGTCGCCTCACAGCCGACCGCCGAACTGAATATAAAATCCCAAGCGGCTGAACTCTCAAAACAGTATAACCGTTTGTTTCAATCTGTGGTGATCCAACTCGAATCAAACAGTGAGATTTCCATACTCGGCAATGAAAGGCTAACAGTGATCTGTATT
>LUCH01002092.1:81687-104686 GCA_013368495.1 Paragonimus heterotremus
GCATTGTATGTCTTAGTCAGTGCATTTTATCCTACTGTCCAGCAACATCTTTACTGACAGTTAGCAGTTTTCGTTTGAAGGCGGTTCCTGAACTACCAACGTTATTTTGCGAGTCTGGACAGACAAGTCCTTGTCAAACTTAATTCACTTTGGCAATTGTCAATACATGACGAGGTATGCCTGATCTATGCAGATAAAACTGCATCACAAGCTTCACAGGAAACGAGTCCCATCTGAGATAACTGGCGTGAGGACGAGAAATAGGAAATGATTAATTTGACAAAAAATCAACTGGTGAAGTGAACTGTCGAGTTGTTTGAAACATTGCAACCTATCCCCAGTTCATTCGGAATGTATCGTTTGTTCTCCCTTGGAGGTTTGTTGCAGCTGTCGATTGAAATGGAATTCTAGTGCCAATGGTAGCGACCTGATTAATAGAAAAAGAAGATATTCTTGTGTCCTGGGGCTGATACACTCTCACACAAGCAATACGCTTCTGAATAGGGTATCTTGTCACGTTGTCATCTCTAAGTATAGAGGAACGAGAAACCGTGAAAGTAGTTCAATGTGGTTAATCAGATGGTCATCAATCACGAAATCATTCCTGGTTAACGTTTATAGATCACAAAAAAAAGAACGACGCGATCAAATACTTTGGAAAAAAGGTTTTTTTCGACGTAGCTCTAAAGTGCAAATGTGAATTCTATCAAAACACACTTGTATTTCAGACCCAAATAAAGTTCTTTACAACAAATAACTTAGGACTAGCACCGATATCATAAAAGTGCAACGTACACTAAGTGATTCCATTCCATTCCTGTTAAAAAAGAAGCATGCTTTGCCACCATTTAGATATGAACCTGAAAAGCAAATATTATCTGTTTTGAAATTTTATGTTTCTTTTTGTGTTCAATAATTTTGGCGTGCCAAGATCAGTTGGAACCGCTAATAACTGCTTGATGAGATGCATGGTTTTGACAATTCAGTCAATCAATTGCATTGGTCAAGGTCAGTCACATGCCTGCATTAATTCACAGTGAAGATGTTGAAACGTTTATTTGGTGAGCTATAACATATATGAAGGTCAATCAGTAACCATTCTAACAGCAACAACTGTCAAATCCAAGTCAGTTTCTTTCTGAGAATCTCTTCAATGTAAGTAAATAAAGACGCTTTTCACAAGAACAGCACGATTTCTGTTGTGGTCTTTTGACAGTGAGAGAGCACTTCCCAATCCAGACAGGCCAATCCTGTTGTTAAAGTTTCACCCTTGAAAGGAAAACTTCAGGGTAACCCATGACACCAATTTTCCCTACCTCTGTGGTGTTCGTCACTGCATCCGTTGTGTAGGCTTGCTACTTTTCAGTTCTGATCGCTCACAAGTTAATCGATCCTTGCTGCCTATTCCTTTAAATTATGAGCCCAGCTTCACAGATCCTTGGTTAGATGTTTAAAACTAGGTTTAAATCTTGTGAACAGACTGGGTAGTCAAGACAGTCATTTTTGTATTAATAGAGAACAAGTATTGCAGGGTTGCTATGCTACAAGAGATGTTCATATTTTCTCCCATAGATGTGCATGGTGAAACTCAGTTGACAAAACATTTGTGTGATTGGGTCCTCAAATCCACAGTGAAACTATGCTTCCGTATAGTCGCTAGCGCTTATAAGTACACTACCAAATAAAATAATAAGGAACGTGATGGAAAAAGTACAGAATTCTTCCAAACCAAATACCATTGTCAAATGCTTTGCCATCGATGGTGTGCGGTAACTGAACATAGATAACAATGGCAGTTGTAGAAATGAATTCCAGATGGATGAGGACACAGGAATTGTTGTAAAAGCTCCTAAAGATTGAGTATATCTGAGTGCCTCTCAATCGATTTGACAATAAGGGAAAAACGTTCGCATAAGTGGGAATTCAATAAAAACTGAGAAATTTGTCGACAGGTTAATCAATGAATAAGATTCTAATGAATCAGTTTTGTCTACTTGCGGAGAAATTTGCCTGTCTCCGAAATCGATTTCAGAATTACATATTTGTTGTGTCACATTCCAATATTTGGAATACGTGCTCCGTTGATCACGTTCAGGCATAAATCTGTTAGCTGTGGCCGTAAGTCATGAGGATTATTCTGGAGTGGTTCACAAAGCTACATGCTCATTTAGCCAGGCGACTTCTGACTAAGGTTTGTTGCCAAATGGCCTACTGGTTTTCCATACAATGAAACCGTCGTACTAGAAACGCTTCTAGTATTCCTACTTCATATGGAAACATATACTAACAACCATATTTGTTTTAAGTTGATGTGCTGGAATCACTGTGATTCAATTTTGTATTTCAAAATCTTTGAGTACCATGAGTGATTAATCTGAAGTTTGAGATTCCTTATACATTATAATTGTCTAAAGGTTTGCTAAGACTGTTGTAGGCTCTCCATTTTTTCAAATTCTTATATATGTTGGTTGACTGGACAGAATATGTGAATAATTGAGGATAAGCCTAGTCATCTGATTTGCAAGACTGATAACTGACTAGTAGACAAGTGCACCCTAGTCAGGCGTAACAACTTGAGATGACTTAATACTGTTGGGCTTAGAAATCTACAAATACATCAATCTTCATCGAATCCGGTCTGCGATTGTACACATGCTAAAATGCTGGTCGCATTTCACCAAGGGAAACAGCATATCCACTGAATTGACATTGCTTTCGTAACCTGTTGTACACCGAGAATTAAGCCCATTGCTTTCTTTTTTTACAAAAATGTTACATAAGACTAAAGTGAGCCATGTATGCGGTTATCCCACTGACTTGGTTAACGTATCTCATTGTCTTCTATCAACAATCTCTCAAACAAACCACAACAATGTGATTTAAAAGCTATCAACTACTTCAACGATATGTACGTCAATGAGTCAGTATTTTTTATGCTGTTACGGTATGATGCACTAAAAATAAATTTACTACCACCGCCACATCTTTTTATTTTCACATGTATCCCGTTGAATACAGGGAGGTATTGTGGTTCGGTGACTTTCCACAATTATTAACGTTTAACCTAGAGGAAGCACATTTATTTTTTGGTACCTTGTTTGATTAACCGATGTGTTACTCACTGACTGTGTCAGTGTCTACAATAAACTCTACTAACGCGAACAGAAGAATCGGAACTATCAAGGAGCTGGTGAGTGTTTCCATTGGGTGAAAACTGATAGAGACCAACCCTCTCTGCATTCTCACGATTTTCAAAAACTATAAGTATTATGCCATCAGTCTGCTTTTGAAATGGTTTGTTTTAGAACGCGAGTCAGACAAACAAAGAAACTGTCAGCAAGAAAGTGGGTCTATTTATCACTAGTTTTGGGTTGCATATTTTCAATGGTTTGTAAAGTACGAGCCATTGTGACTGAATCTTCCAAACTGTACTGATCTTTGAATGTGCACCAACTTCAGGACGTTTATTCAGGAATTCGGATTCTACTCTACAAAGAAGTGTCAACCTTACTGTACCTATTTCCCGAACTCTAAGTGAATCTTTCTTTGACTGTAGGTTGACTGAAGTAACTGCTAGTAAGTTGGTTAACAGCTTTTACGATTTATTTGACTTTTTAAGTAAAATACAAGTAGGAGGAAGATAAAACCCACAACTTGCGACCAAATGGTTAAATCGTGGTTCAGGCAATTATTCACCTGACTCTGTGGTCTTGGTCAATGCAAATGAAGCAAAGAATACGATTTGTTCACCGTAATCGCTATATTTTCTTTTCTGTAGGCTGATACAAAGCAGATTAGCGTAGATACCTTTTCTATTTCAAGTAAACCATAGGTGAGTGACCAATTTCAACTCACTAAAATTGAATGACTATTTTTAGAGAATCAGATTTCTTTTTGTAGAAAAGAGGATTAGAAAATTTGTAGTCGTTCTGAGATTTAAAATTTTATGTAGCCGTGAGGCTAGAAGGACCAGCCGGAAATAATTTACCACACAGAACAAGTTTCACATAAGGATCTTCAAGCTCTCTGCCAGATTCTTTTTCGTTCCAACTTAGTGACGTATTTACGACATTTGCGCTATGACAGTTTTTATTATTGGGCAAACGTATACACCTTTTCTGATAATTCATTCTACCTCTACGCTACAGATGTATTGAACAGTGTTTCACTTACATTTTCAAGTGCTACAAATCCTTCCAAAAAAGTACGATGCTAACAACTGTTTTGTCTTACCACCCTGTCTGCAACAACGCTTATCAACCATACTCAGTGTTGTGGTCCTTTTTTTCTGCAGGAAACTAATGGAACCCAGATAATGCTAAACAGATGACAGTAGTTACTTTTTCTACTTCGTATGCTAAATTACCGAAACTGCGTCAGCGGTGTCTAATGAGCCTGTGCTGCATCTGAAATGTAGTAGCTCTTACAAAAACCCAACTAACACGTTGTGATTAACAAAGCAGTGTTCTACAATTTATGAGTCTCCATTTTTCCCGTAATCATGTGTCCACTTAAATAGGTTTACCCAGCATACGCATTAGCGTCCTGCCACACTGACAACTTTATCCGCCAGACAGAAGTGATGGTTTAATTGATGAAATTTTTCTAAATTTTCTCTTCAAAATACATTTCAACTCACCAAACCATTGTTTAGATTTTCACTACCTTCCTGTAGGTCTGTGAGGAGATCAGACTTGAAAAGACGTCGCTCTTTTTCGAATCCTGCTCTCAAACTGACAGTTCATTAGGATTGGTTACAGCCTTACTCAACCTAAGTTAATCAGGCTAACCGAATTATAATTCAAAGACGAATATACTCCGTGTCCGATCGCAGAACAACTTTAAATTCCAACATCCGTTTCGTTTTCAAAAAATTTCTTATGTTCTCATGTGTTTTTTCTTTGGATATTCAAGATCCACACGTTTATATGAAGACGTTTATTTTTAAGCTAGTCAACGACCTTTCGTTTTGTGTTAACCTATGACCACAGCTACCAGAAGAAACAAGGATAACTCATACTCTTTCTTCTAAGCTGGCGCGTTGGGTTCTTTTGAACAAATGAAATGGGAATTCATAAAATTACCAATTAACTATTTCAACTGCAGTTTAGGTGTTCCCACGGTTTCGAATGCCTTATAGTCAGGTTCCTTGATGTTATACCACTCTTTAATCTAGGTTGGTATACGTTCAGCGGTAAACCATTCTCTAGTATCCAACCTCACACGTTATTTGTCTGCAATTCAAAATTGTTTATAAAATATTCTATCTAATTAGACATTCCGTTAATCATTGCATTTTCCCCCAGAGGGCTATATTTTCCTATTCCAGCATTTGCTAACTTTCTTTCGAAAGGCTTTGAGCTTCTAACCAACAATCCTGAGTATTTATTTCAAGGCACGGATATTTCCCAATATAAATGGAGTGCTTCATTCGAACATTTTTCGAGCTCACTTAATATTCTCAGCAAAATATTTACTAATCTTTCTGACCCACCCCACACTAATCTTAGTCACTGTTGTACTGCGTCAGAAACCCTTCACATTCAACCCACTACCTGACGGAAATTACGTACACCAGTCTCCGGTTCTGTTTTATCGAACTTGCCTTTTCACTTGTCTGTTTTCGATTGGTAGATGCACGTCAGTGAATCCGGTTTCATTACCTAATGATTCACTTTATCTGTTTACCATTTACACAGGCTCAACTGTAAATACACATTCAGCTCACTATTGTGATATCGTTCACCGATCATGCTATTACTTAATTGTTATTTTTTGAAGTATTTTTGCGGTCCATATTTGCTTGACTGCTTAGTTCACAGAAGTGGTACATTCCAGTCGACTCAGCTTGGTTTCATCCAGTCATTTTACAGCTTGTTACTGATGTTCTCTCGAAATGTTTGTTCGTCGTTCTCATCCACTATCTATCCTTTCGATGTCACTGTTCTCCTTCGTCATAAATTCTGCATAAGTTTAAACCAATGGTTATAGGGACATCCACACACAGATTCTCTTACTGTAATTCAGTTATGGTTGTATTAATTAGGTTCTTATTGTTGAATTTACGAAACATTTACTCGCATAATTAAGCGTTTTATTATTTCAGTTAACAAACTTGTTTACTCTTGTTGTGTTCCTGTATATGTGTTTCCGTTCAATAAGTATATGTCGGAAATACGTTTACGATTTATAATAGAGATACATTCAGTTTGATTTGACTTGGAATGAATGCCTGTGGATTATAGACTAGATGACCGGTCCAATGAACATGAAGCCGTTGGCAGAGAAATCAATAATGCTTGTTGTATATGACATGAACAATACCCATCGGACCAAAGAAGTTAATTGAGGATGGCAAGACGCTTGATCCTTAAGGATTACAAGTGTGTTGTGTGTTAGAGAGTGAGTAAGAAGTAAAACGTTATCGAAACTGTAAAAACCGATAGTTGTTAATAATAAATACTGGATTCCAACAAAAGTGTTTTCAATAAACAAAGTTTTCATAGAACCTCCAATGTAAGTATCCTAATGGGTATCCCTCGATTGTCGCACGTTGGGATGATTACGTTGTTGTCATTCAAAGCCAATAGAAAACGACTTCAGCGAAATACCAACAGTATCTAGAGCACTCGGAAACAACCGTTAAAAAAAACTCCATGCTAATTAATGTTATAATTTTTAGGAAAAGCAGGGTTGCATATTGGTTTGGGAGACTGTTCAACTGCATACATCCGAATAAGAGTTGAGCAAAATGAGATGTATCTGGATATTGAAAAAGTATGATTTGAGAATTGTAATATAACAAAAAAGACTGGATGTTTATGTGGACGGTCTCTTTGAGAACTTCCAACAATTGATCTACCACAGTTTGCTTTTCTCTGTTTTTCATGTAAATGGTATCCGGTCCATATTGCATCTACTTCATCGGAGCCAGATTTTTGCAAGTATGTTCAAAGAGTCATGACGGAACAACACCCAATGGTGTTTGTTTGGTGTGAATTCCACCAACCCATAGGTGCAAAAAGTGCTCTTGTACAAATCCATATAAAAACAACCGGAATCTCCGTACTGTTCGTTGGGTCCACAGTGCACGGCTGTGTTAAATTTCCTGTCAGATGAACAAATCATAGAGTAGGTTAGTGCATCAAAGGTGTCGCAAAACTAAACTCGCCAAGGCGCAGTGTAAGAAGTGTTCACGAGTGAAATGTAATCAGTTAAATCCAGGAGGTGAGTTTTCTTCACTCAAGAACTAACAACGAGTTCTCTTACCTCTCCAAGGTGGTTGTAAGTTGGACGGTATCTTCTATAGAGGCTTCCTTTTGAGGGCATTCACCGCAATAAAAAGGATGGAACCTGTTCTGGAGAAAACTTCCTGTAAGTTGACGCACATCCTGTGGACAACTTGGTGGGGTACCATATGTTAAATTAGGGCCACTTGCTTACTTTTTCTGCTACCATAAGAACTTACGTTCGCAGTTGCGGTACTACACAATTTCGAATAACCTATGCACGAATTCTTCACGTACTTTAAGACACTCTCGAACACAGTCACAAAATCCAGTAACTGCTGTCTGCTTTGATTCGTTCACAAGATCACGTGACGCTCTGCAAACATTTATCCGATATTTCTCAAAACAGACATGTTAAAAGGTCTTTTGCCAAATTGTTCACTCAAACAAGTTTACCTAAAGTGAATAAATCCATTCTGATGCTAAAAACCATAAACTTTTTCTGTCTCTTGCTTAATCCCATTAGTCAATCGGAACAAGTAGTGTATACTATGAGGTCCAGTAATGCCTTTCCCTCTGTACACCCTTCAGTAGTATCGACTAAAGTGTTTATTTCAACACAACCAATTTGACTCCAATGCGTCCAAATTGCTCAATCGTTTTTCTTAGCAGTCTGTTCACATGCCATGACCTTAGACTGTGCTTTGATGGCATGTACATGAATAATTTATGAATGAGCATAGTGCTCTGTTCGGTACCACACAAACACACACACGGTGGATAATCTGCTATCATTTGCAACAAAAAGTATCTTGTGTCGCGTCGAAATTCAAATGTGGCTTGATCGATTCGCACTTGCTAAACGGTAGTGATTGCATAAAAAGAATGCCGCTTTTCAATTGGTATGCACGTAAGCATTCTTGGCGGAATTTTACTGGAAATCGACCGACCAATGTAGCTATCTAGTACAAATGCGTAACATTCAATCAGTTTTGGTTTGAATTTCCAAGGTTATATAACGTAAGCAGTACACTGACTCGCATCGACGCAAGATTTTCTCCAAAGTATAATCTAGTATTCAATTCCCGTTACTTTCGGATTCCGATAGAAGCCTATGGGTTCTACCACTCCTACGTCACCTGTCTACATTCACCAACCGTTTTCTCAGTCCCGGATGGACCATCAGGATATTATCACCATGACTTTGATCACGATGAAAACGCATAAATCATCGGTCGCCAGGCTGTCACGCAGAATTAGGCTACAGTCTGGTTTACAAAGGAATATCACTGTGAACATCACACTTACTTGGTTGCAGCTTTTGCAGTCAGACAGACATTGCTGCCAGTCTCTTTCGATAAGAAGCACTAGACTCGAGTTTTGTTCGTGGTAGGGCTCGTCAATAGTACATATTCTTCCACGGCAGATGACGGAGGATTCGATCTGTTTAAGAGGTCCTAATCGTGGGAATATGAACTGAAGTTAGCAGGACACTTACTGGGCCTACTATTGGGACAATCCAGCAAACTGACTAGTACTCGAAAGCAAAAGTGGATGGGCACCCAGATGTGATAATTCGGTCGTGCCTAGTGTGAGGTCAACAAGGTTGCCTCGTGAATACACGGTAGTGACAAATGGAATGTCATCCAATAGACAAAATTATGAAAAATTCCAGATGTACGAATGCTTATTACCCTACGATAAAACCAATGTTAGAAGATGGACAGATGCTTTACGTTGACCACCGCGAACGAGTTAAGGAGTTGATTTAGTAACACACATATGAACATGGGTACACAAAATGGATAAGGTCACTGGTAAACACATACATGGTATTTGGACCGTCTTGTCATATTAGAATGCAAGGGGCATATGGCCACGTTTGTGGTCACAGATGGTTTCCGCAGATCACAGACACACTGTAACTTACGTAAACTGGAATGAATGGGGGCAGTTAGCCAGTAGGCAGTCTGAAATTTTTCTCCATAATCACAGATTCACAGACAGTCAGTATGTGTGTATTTAGACTCGTAGCTTTAAGATTGACTGGTCCAAAACACAGTCCGATCCACGGCACATCCTGACAATGAAATAATCCGCTAACAAAATATAAAATTAACTATGAGGGAAAATCAATTTGCAGGAAAGAGTCACCAAAATTTTACACTCAGTTAT
Source organism: Paragonimus heterotremus (assembly GCA_013368495.1). Classification (NCBI taxonomy): domain Eukaryota; kingdom Metazoa; phylum Platyhelminthes; class Trematoda; order Plagiorchiida; family Troglotrematidae; genus Paragonimus; species Paragonimus heterotremus. The sequence continues at coordinate 91,092 of LUCH01002092.1, forward strand.
CGGTATATGACAAGCTGTGGCAACTGAGGCCTTTTCGATAACCAGAACAGGTTGTCCTGAACTTTAACAAAATGTGACGCTACATCTGTAACTTCCTGAACGAGGCAATCATAAACTACATGCTTCATGATCACATGTAATAATGTAATCTCCTGATTATCTAGAATACCAACTTCTTCCGCGAACAAAACTGTTTTCGATCAATTCTCACTCCAGACTAGTACAATTATACACCAGATTGAGTGACAATAAAGACAGTTATTGATCAAGAATGGAACGACAACAAAGCGACTGGATAAAACACGTATACGAGCTAGTCGTTGTTATGCTCACAAACTAGTGAGGTTTTAGAAAGTCAGTGTTAAATGAGGTTGGTTGGACAAATGGGGTCAAACTGTCGTATGGGTTAGATTTACGTGTTTGGCCAAGGTGTGAAAACCTTGTGTTCTTTAACACACAAGTCCGAGTAATTTAATCTGATTGCGACCGCCTGGGCAATAGACACGATGAGCCACATGATCTTTCGGGATGCGCTGACTTAAGACGATAATTTATGGAAAACGGTCCTGTTTGTTGAAAAAATTGGTTCCCATGATTTCTATGAGGAGTTTCGGCCGTTTGAAACGTCTCTGGCTACCTCCAGGATTCTTCCAGTTGTCGTCGATCTTACGACAGGGCTTACTGTACGATGATCACTCATCTGCTGTTTACCTAGGTCAGCCAAACAAAAATGTAGAGTAATCTGATTAGCGAGATTATAGATCACGAAATTGGAGCGTCCAGTGTGCCAATTTGCTAAGCGTGCGATCAGCTAGTTTACTGTATGCTTACGAGCCATAACGATTCATTTCGAGTCTCGAACGTCGCGATACAATTATTGCGTGAAATTTCAATTTCCATAGCCCTGAACCATATGAATCATATTCAGGTTTTGCAAAAACTTACCTTACTACTCCACTGCTGGTGTTGATCAGTATGTACCTTGATCTGCATCACGTCTACAGTTTGTCCCCATTGTTCAACACTGGTTTAAGGGTGATCAGTAGGAATTATTGTACAACCGTTATTCACTGTTCAAATAATTTAAACCAATATGGAAAACTGACATTATCACGTGAGTTATGTCCATCCAGTTTAAAGATAGGTTAACCGTTAACCACGTGAGCACAAACAATGCTGAAAGAGCTAATGACTAAGTGTAAAATAACTTCTGTTCGTAACATGAACCAAGGTTAACTCATCCCAAACTAGTAAGTCCACGTTATAATGAAACTGGTCAGTGAAGTGATTGTTTTGAAACATTAAAAAGTTTCATCTACTTTTTACTATTCTAGCTGAGGTACAAAGACGTTAAGCATATTTATCAAAACGTACTTCCAATGCTTCAAAAAAGATGCAATTTTGCTTGCTTTCGTTGATCTCAACTGCAAAATTGTGTTAAGGAAAAACCATCCCAGAAGTAAAAGTAAAAGTCAGACTCCACGTCCACGTCAACTTAATAATGAGCCAGAGTGTACCGTCTCTGCTAGGATATAACAATACGAAAATTTCCGTGACGTCGTTACTCTGAAAATCGATGTGTTTGTCACTGCTAATTAGGCTGAACTGAACTGTACTGTTTGGCTTGATAGCTTCCCTTGGTGGTCTGCAAGGATCCAGTTATATTTTATATCACCACTTTGCATCGACTACCACCACAACAATACAAGATCGTTAGGACAATCTGGAAGAGACCCAATTATGCCAAATCTGAACTTCGGCTGGATTCAAACCAGCGAAAGAAACAGCATGCCGAGACGCGTTAAATGTTCAAACAGTTGGATCAGGAATCCATATACAGATGTGTCACAATGTTCGCCTTCAAATTACGGCTTCATTACCAGATTGTCACTAACCTGGACTCATTTAAAAAAGTATGGCCGGAACGATATTCAAACTGTCGACCTCCATGCTACCACAATGAAATGCTGGTGGCATCGGGAAATAGAAAACAGCTTGAAATCGCACAGTGAGGATTGCTTTTCTAACTCCCACGAGTCTGGCAAAATTATCACTCGTTCTGTGCATGAAAAGCCATATACGACTGATGGAAGCTGAGATAACAACTGTCAGTTTTGTAGCCAGCGGATCCATGGTTCCTTGAGGATACGATATTTTGACGCCCAAAGTAGCACACATTATCATATCACGATTAAAAACAACTCTGTATTAGGATTTCGGTAAGTACTTCAGACACTCTAGATGGAGTTAACAAAAAGTGTTCCGAACAGACGGCTGTCGTTTTTCGGGCCACCATTCTTGTATTCCAAACACTCAAGTACTTGGCCGTGTCCTGAATATAATGGCTACGCTTATCATCTCAGCTTGCCGATGAATCCAAACGGGCACACATAGAGTCTGTTTTTCAGTACCGTTCGATAAGTGAGGTGAAAGCATTGAGTCGTAATCATTGGTTCTACGGCCTGGATTGGATACAGGTGTTCAAGAAATAACTTAATAAACAGGTAAAAACACATGAAAAACCCGGCAAAACACTGCAAATTCACGATTTTTATAATCGTTCACCTGCAGGAGCCTTTTGAAGTAACTATGTGGATGATCACAGAGTTAAAAATATGCCAGGGAGCACACCTAACTTTGAACAATCACGACTTTAATGACTCGTGACCGCATCATCTCTTGACGGCCTTACGATTTTTCCAATCAGCAATAGCTGCACTGCATATTGCGTGGTATGGCAGGAATCCCATCAGCGTGCGTTGAAGCGCCTTAACCAGCGTGGACATAGCACATGTATTATTCGACTTATTGGTCGCATTGTCTAATAAGTCTTAACTTCACGCCGACGGGTACCAGTATTATTCCCACAGTCGGCTCAGTTTACTTAGCGGAGACAACATTGGTTCACTACCGAGCGCTACTATATACCCTCCGACTGAACGGACTAGATCTCTTTTCAATAGACGACATCAAACACATGCACACAATGCAGATCCTAAAAACTTCAAGTGACAGCTGGTAATCTCTGTTATGCTTCGAATAATGTGGTTTTGTGAATGAACCCTAAACTTTAGTTACCTTCATACACATCTTGCTATCAGTAACACAAACTGTTGAAGTGGAACCATTTGGCTAGGCAAAATGTTTAACGGTTTCAAATGAATTGTACGGTAAGGAACCATCCAAATTTAGAACAACCCGATATTTTTAAAGTACGAAGTGTATCTTATTCTTAGGCACCCCAGCAATGTCTGCGGGTTATTTGGGAATAAAATTAATATGACACAATATCCATCAGCTTATCACTTGTAAAAATGTTCCATTTCGAGATCTTCCGAAGCTCCGAATGCTGCTCCGAAAACAGTAGTTATCACGTCGTTGAGGTAAAACAGAGAGACAAACAACTCGTGATATTTTATTTTAGATAACAAACATCCCATATATCTGTCTATGAGTGAGCGAACTATACTCGGGAAATCCCCACAACGGTTTCAGTGAATTGGTATACTTTAGTGGAACATCGTAGCAAGTGACGCAGTTGTTAAGTACACTGTACCCAAAGTTCAAACCTAAACTACCTAGTTCGAACTAACTGCTGTGCTCGTTAGGTTAATCATCCCGTTTGTCAAGTCGGCGCGATAAAGTGTAAACTTTGAACAAAGGTTTCTAAACATAACCAGTATCAACAAGAGATGATACTCCAAGCATGTTTTGCATGACCTAATTTTTTCAAATTTTAAACGACCACTTTACATTTGCAACAATCTTGTCTTTGTAAACAGAAAAATGAGGTGAACAAGAACATAAACGCCGTCCGTGTCACGATGTTTACCGCAGAATTAACGGCAAAATGGTAACACTGGTAAATGATAGCTAGGGCTCAATTCCACTGGAAGAACATCGCATGAAGGGGTGCCGTCGTTTGTGGTGGAATGTGAGAATCGGTGTAAACAACCCGTGAGGCGCATACAACTGCAACAACATAATACTACCGACAATACATCTTCTCTGATTGAGAAGGTACCAACCACTTGCTCCACATTTGAAGTAAGACCACCAAGTCGTGTATCCTCAACAGTACCAGCCAGCACTACAAATTTGGATGTTCAATATGTGTAGAAAACTCAAAATGGTGTAAAATTTGTTTCACCATCCGAGCAATATTTTTCGTGACATACGCAGACACGGCAAAACTTTAATTTCCCGGTAGCCTGTTCTAACAGACTTCACCAAAACACGAAGTTTGACAAAGCATAAGTGCCTATTTGTCAGGCTCTAACTGGGGAAGTTTTGCTGTGAGAACACATTCCAGCTGCCAGATGGGATTCAGTCTCTTCACTACTGGCGACACTGAGGAAAACGCTGACTTTTAGCATTATTTGTGATAGACTTTAAATGAGCAAGACCGCAAAGCATGCAGATTCACCCTGGACAAACAAAACGTATACAGATCCGGATTCAACAGAATGCCTGTAATAAATTACCTTTTTGTTCCGCTTACTTCAGTCCATAGACATAATGATCGTCAGAATTTGTCATTTGTCTTCCCTCTAAGAACTTGAAACTGGAAACCTGAAAACAAGAAGCACAGTGGAATGAGCTGACTAATCCTTAGGCTAAATTACAATCTGGGATACACTTGGTTGTTTATGGCGCAAAGGGGACTTAATTAATTTGGAACATCACATCCGGTGTCAAGGACTGAAATACTCGGGGTTTCGTAAGTGATCTTGCCCTAAGCCAATGGCAAAACTTTTGGCACACTCAACTCTATGAAGCGAGTTTCGTTCATGGTCGCAATGTAGAGGACTTTAGTTTTAATGTTCAGTTACTTCTGCATACAGTCTATGTTTTTAAAACCATTTCAAGCTTCTCAAGTGTACAGAAATTTTCTCGCACGTAATGAAGAAAGCTGTAATGACTACCGGCTACAGCCGCTTGATCGCAGTTTCCTGTTCTTAAGGTTCCTGTTTCTAAGCATCTATATTTCTATTCGGAATACTTTCATTACAAAAAGCGATTTAACATTAGACACCAAAATCACGCTCTATTACCTAGGTACTCCCACGCGTTCACCAACTGAACAAATACCTCTATGAGCGGGGTTATCGACTGGAATTAACAGACAGTAACTGTGTCTCCTATCGAGATGATCTGGCCACCTGATAACTGCTCACAAGCGAAGGGGGTTCAGCGTTCACATGTGGTAATTCAGTCGTGCCTAATGTGAGGTCAGTGGCGCAATAGTCAACATGGTTGCCTCGTGAAAACGTGGCCGGAATTTTAGTCCCGGCCGTTAGAAGGATATGGACTACTAACGAGCTTTAATGAGAGCGAAACTCGAATCCAATGCTTCTCTTCGAAAAGGACCGACTGGAAAGTCTATGGAAATCAGTTTTGGGTGATGTTCAACATATATGAAATTCTCTGATAAATCTTTGGTGACATAACCCTCCAGCACTTATGCTTAACAACCATTTGAAGGCAGATAATGCTGGTGAGGTACCAGACAACAACTCAGCTTCATTGCTGGATACCTCAAACTGGATTGGGTTTCCAGAACCGTCATTACAAAAGTGTTTGTTTCTCATAATAAGATGTTCGTATCAAAATTCGTCGGGGTGCAGATATTTATACTGGATAAAACAGATACTGACGCTTGTCCTAGAACAAGTTCTCGAATGTATACAAAACTACTGCAGTCATGGACTTCAGTTTTAGAGATAACGTTTGTGTTAATGTTTAGAGTATCATGTTTCTAAATTATCACTGTTTGACACCCTTCACAATTAGCATGACATCAATCAGAGCCGGAATCTTTAGAATGTAAAAAGTTTCCTCATTCGTTTGATTTATCGCGTGGTTGTCTTATCCCAATAAGACACTTTATGCGGAGACATTTTTAGCCAAGTAACCCGATATCTATGTGATCGATGCCACAATTTAACAATGAATCGAAATGACGCTCATAGTCCTGTAATAAAGTAAATGAATTTACGATCAAACGCAGTGATGATTTATAACCAAATTAGTTTACTCAAATGTTATCGTATGCACAATTCCTGCATCGTTATACGGCGTGGAGCATGGACAATGCCAATAGTGGACGAGTAAACAGACATGCAAGCCAAGTAACACAACCAAAGCGGGAGATACAAAAAGGAAACCCATAAAACGGCGCACATGATCGTGTGTGCTATGTGAGTGCCTTATTGGAACAAGTGTGTGATTGCATACAACTTAAGCAAAAGACAAGTTCACTTTGGAACAAACTGTACGGATTCGATTTCCAAACCGCATCACCTTTAGAGAGGAGACTGCTGTACAGATGGTATCGATGGTCTCTATTTTAATTTCGACTAATATCCATAAATAGGGATGTCTCTGTGTATTCTGAGCACGTATCGGATCAAAGTGATTTTTTGCAAACCAGTTTGTCTGATGATTCCTATAAGCCTATCATACTTCGGAGGGAGCGAATGACCCTAATTACCGATCCTGTGTAGTGGATCAGTTAGTGTGATGAAGCGAAGTCGTGGGCATTGAATGCTGATGCAAACAGATCTCTGTGACGGAAACCACTGAAAAAGCACCGAGGCTAGAAAATTGACGACCCATAAAACCAATAACGCTTCATTCAAAATTGTATGTCGACAATCATTCTTTTCCCAAGCATCCTGACGCTGTCTCAACAAGGATTTGAAAAAACGAGACAAAACGAGATAAATTTAAATGATAAAAGAAATCTTACTAGTTCCGACACTAGAAAATTTCGTCAAACCGACAGCGAACAGAATCAAACGAATCTAATCGAACCGCAACTAGGAGACTCTGCTGAACGTCTGAAAGAACGGTATTAAAAACAAGCAACATTTGGCCGCATATTGTTTCAGTCAACGTTGTTTACCTCGACCATCAATGTCTGCTTACGCCCCCTAGAGCGCCTCAGTCCAGTAGACCAGACACCAGGTGACAAAATTATCTGAAAACAGTTACTTGGTCTCACATTTCGTCCTTATCGTGTATCATTCCAAGCCAAGCCAGTTCAGCGTAAATAAAGCAAGTGTACAGGTGCAGTAAAGTTTATGCCGGTGGGTGTACAATTTCTTGTTTGAATAGCTCTCCACGCCTTAAACGACTAAGCCGCTTTTAATAGTCTGTACTACACGACCATCCACACAGTTCATATGTGATGGAATAGGACCGACTTAAAACCCTGTAATCAGTTAACAGTGATAAATCATTCCACTTCTGCGAGGACTAACATTGATCTGTCATTGATGGATATCTTTTTAAGTCTGCCATATCGTGATACAGGTAGACTAGTATTTACGGCGATTTTCTTCGGAAGGATTGTACTCAAAGCGAGTGCCAGTGGAAACATACAAAAGCACAGTTTCCTGCTCGAACTGAGGGAGTAGTCACTCGTTCAGCAAAGGCAGACTGCATGAAATATCTCTTTTTATTAGTCCGTCGCATGCAACTTGGCAAAGCTGTTAAATCCCATCGAGGTCACCGTACGGATGTCTTGGAAGGAGTGTATTATCGTGCCAATGAAACTCAGAAACAAGGGTGGTTTTAGTAGTTCCCTGTGTCTTAATCTAGCTGCATCCATCAGCATTACACTCTTTCTGCTGTCTTCTTTCTAGGCTATTCATAAAAGAAATCACGGAGTATGTAGTGAGGGTCAGTCTCGCTTGTAGAAAACGATTAGCAGGTCCGGGTCACAAGCGTTCAATAAACATTTTAAACAGCAACAAGAGTTATCAAGAAAATTACAACTTCACTCCATCATACATCTGTTGGAAATTAAATAGTCATTAAAATCGTGTGGCTACAAAGATTTCATTGGGGATTTTTGCGTCAACTCCTTTTAGACTACCTCTACTTGATGAGTACAAACACGAACGAAATTGGTTGTGAAGTGTAGGTCTGAGGAAATGCACCAAGAAGTATTACAAAGAAGGAATACATTTTATGCAGTATTCTTCTAGTTGTCAAACCTTCAGCTGTTAACGTCCAGAGTTAATGATAGCCTACAAATCTTAGGATGGCGCACTGGTTGAACAGTTAGTTAGCCTCGATTTATCCGATCACAACTCTATCAATTAGGCTAGTCAACAGTACCACCGGTTAGTAGTTAAGGTGGCTTTTGAAGTAAATTATTGAAGACATTTGCTGAAAGTTTCAAAAAAATTGGATGTTACTTCCTGAACATATTTGCGTGATCCCGAGGTATCCGGTTTAAAACTAGACAAAACTGTAGGCCACTGCAATAGTCGTTCGTAGATAACTGGGTGTGGAATCATTTTTCTGGCCGGTAATTTTATAATCGAACTTTCGTTTACGTATAGTCCAATGTTATCAGAACGGAATTATGTCAACTAACGTTTCTATCCCGAACGCACTAGTTCGGTTGGATAGATGACTCTATAGACGCAAACTAACAACTAGAAATGAACTACGGTACGTGTTGGAACTGGTCACAGAGTAAACTGTTTCCACTCTAGTACATGAAAGGTAGAAAATCCACAACAGTTTTTCTCAGGTGGTCAGGTTCAGGTATGTCACTGAGCTTGTTTTACATATAGCATGGCACAGTAAAAATATGTTTATGAAGGTAGAATAGACTTCTTCAGAGTATACCTGTTCTCAACGGACTTTGATCTTTTGCAAGGTCCAATCCTTTTGAGTTTAGTCTCACCTTATCTTGCTTCCATGCTAGCACACGATGACATTTTTGTAACCAAATATACACATTATGTGGAAATGAGTGCCATATATCGCATTGGCTTTCCTTCCTTCACCCTACCAGACAGTTTATCCAAGCTATCGAGTAGGTCAAAGACCCAAAAAACATCTAATAACAAATTCACTTATATCTGCGTTTTGTTTACGCCGATTAGGGAAAGTCAACGTGAAATATTTCTTCATGAATGCTCCTCTCTCCATGTACATGATTAGCCCTCAGCATTTTCCCTTTTTGCTAACTATTTAGGGAATATCTTGAGCAAAATCGTGCCATAGTCAATTCATACTCCACAAGGTCAGAAAACTTTCACACTGCATCCACATCACTACCCATTCCACATGGTTTGGTCAGTTGACCTCGCAAATTGTGTGCTCTTTACTGAACGTATTGTTCACCACTGGTACTTTTGTTGAATTCCTACAGTATTTATCATGCTGAAGTGATAGTCCTTTTAAACGATGCATTTACTTTATCGTTCTAATCGGTTCAAACTATACATGTTTTAGGCAAAAATGTTATCCGACATAAACCATTCCCCTTTATTCGACCCTTCTAACTTTTATTTCCACATCTTCCATTAGGTTCCCGTACAAACATTTGTTTTCGCCTTCCCAGTCAAACTGTTCTTTAGTTAGTAGGTACTTACCTGGTCCTCTCAGCCATCGGCCTTGTACTGAACCAACATTCCTCTACCAACGAAACCGATCGCGACTAATTGTTAAATTCTGTAGGAGATTTACGATAATTGGTATCACTGTGTGTGTGACGCATGCTCAGAGAGTGATTTGTCATTCAACTACCTAAGATATGAGCAATCAAAAAAGCGTACTATTGTAAAGCGTACTATTGTAAAGCGTACTATTCACAATAATGAAGTAAAAATTTGGCCATTACGTAGGAAATTATCGCCCCATACAACATCAGTATGGTGTTTGTACAAAATAACAACCGCTGTTCAGAACAACCTAGCTATATATATTTTTCGTTCATCAAAAAGAACAAAACATGGTCCATCAGAATTCTCCGTATGTACACCCAAATTCCAAGCCTGTGGAACATGTGACCGTTGGGGACGTTTCGGGTTTGTGCTGAAGAACATCACACAGTTAGACTGGATTTTACACCAGAAGTCAACCACTTTCGATTTCTACGGTTTTCGTTTAAACTGCATTGAAATGACGTCTGTTTTACATAATTTTGAAACACCGGCTTGCAAGGTTCACTTGAAAAAAAGGGTTTGATATCATTAGAAAACAATAAATCAGATGAACAAAGTTAACACATAACTTTTGCTCTAGGTGTGTGGACTAAACAGCTGAAACGGTCGTGAACGCAACAGCAGCAAGCTCGCTACTCTACGATACCTACTGTGTGGACGGTAGTTGCTTCAGTGACCGACAATAACCAAAAATCAGGTTTTTCTGACTGTGCGAACATTTATAATTAGTCATGATAGGCAAATAAACGAGACAAATCGGTGTAGGAGCTAAAATCTTAGTCATCTGACCAGCTTGCGAAAATTGCCGTCTAGCATGATAAGCAATTTAATCAGGATCGTTCAACAGACTTTTGACCAATCATGAAGTCAACACTGTTTGTTACCATCTGTCTATTAACTAATGGGTCGTTACACATATGTTGACTTTCGTGCTTTATTGACAGTACAGAAGTAAATCTACCAATGACCGTCCAATCTGTCCAGACCGATTCCACTTGTAAAATTCATACTTGGGTAAATCATTCTCAGTATATGCCCTTTCGGGGCAGACGGTCCCTCATCTCAACCGGTTGGAAGGACGAACCCGTTCTTGCTTTGTCTACATTTTAAACTGCCTAGTTCACTCGCTCAAGTTGTAAAATAGGTGACTAAATGAGTTTCCAGGCTAAGTGATTTTACCTATTCTATCAATCACACGTTCAGAACAGGATTTTTAAATTCAGTACACTGGACATTTTATAGGTTGACAAGCAAATATTGCGCTCACTCAAGAACAAGCAATTACAGATGCATTCGAGCAGACACTTTTGAAGTGTTGACAAGTAGTGGGAGAATTTGGCTGACATAAATTAAGCATCACCTACAGATGACCACAGCCATCGCATACCCATAGACTTTCTGGTCAGTCCCCTGTAAAAATGATCACTCGAGTTTCGCTCTTGTTAGAGCTCATTAGTAGTGAATATTAGTCATAATCAGAATGTGAGCCTTGTCCACGTCTTTCTGAAGCAGCTATGCTGACCACTACATCAAAAGACCTCGCATTAGGCACCATTAAATCAACATACATAAACGCTCAGGTACATTTGCTTGTGGATGATGTTCACGTTTCCCAAACATCTTCAGAGCAGATACAATAACTGTCTTAATAACTCCAATCGATGGCTCTACGACTAGCACTTCTCTTCAAGTAGAAGTTACAGAAACCACTAAGTTGTTGGGCGGTGTTTTACTCCGTGGTCAATAGTAGAAAGTGTTGGCCCGCATAGATTAGACTTGAAAATTTTCCACTACTCACCAGTACATCTTATTTTTGGTTGAACGTTTCCGATAAACTCGTTTAGACTTATCCATTGAAATCATGAGAAAAAGTCTCGCACAGGTCTTGTACTTTGCTTGACAATAAGGCTAGTTGAAACACAATAAACATGAAGAGGTGACTAGGGTAAGCAAGAAAACTGGTCAGTAGGGAGCACGAACTGAATGGTTGCTAGCGCTCATGCTGTCATTTATCCGAAGTGCGAGTTTGGGTGAGTACGGGATAAAAAGGATTGTTTCCATACGGGCTTCTTCTGAACGCAGACATCAGGGTGGCGATACGCGATACTGATGGCCTCACCACTGTGGATCACTTTCTTGGTGAACTTGTCTTAATAATGGAGTTAAGGTCGCCTTAATTTTTACGGTCGACTTAATTTGGATGTGAAACTAACAGTAGGGAGCAACGTTTGGTTGTTTCCATTTATACGGGTCCAACTGATCTGTGACATTTGTTTTCAGGATAGTGTTGAGCTAACAATAAAAAACATTATTCACCAAAAATTGGTGATGGCCTACTTTCAGTTATTAAGAACTTGCCAAATAGCTCACAGGCCCCAGAAACATTGACAAATTCGGTCGTACGGTTATCCTCAATTTTTGGACAGAATTGTCCCTAATTAAGAGAGAATTTAAGTAGTCTGTAGAACAGTGCATCGTACTATATTTTTTAGATAATAAAATTCCTTGATCGTTTCCCATATCTCTAACTTGCTCATCAAGTCAGTCAAAACCTAGCAGGTAAGTAACTTACATTTTTAAAACCCTCAGTTGGTATCCTCGTTTTAAGTGTTCTTCTGAACTAATGTCAGTTTTTAAGCGTCAGTCATATAAACTGATTCTCTCATACAGATTACATTACAACTTTCGGTATTTTTCTCATAAAAGTGACGATAATGGCCACCATGAGCATTTCATAGTCTGCATCCCATTAAGGTTGATGTAACTGAGCAGAATGAATAGAGATGTATGGGCATGATGATGAAATGCATCAGACATTTTTGTGTATTTGAAACTATTTTAAAGATCCTGCAAAGTACACAGCCATTCGAACAAAATCACGATTGAATTAAACTTTAACAACATTTTTCATAATAGTATTTTCCCAAAATTATCAACAATTTCGATAAAAACAAGTAATACAGACAGTCACTAACACATAAAAGCACTATGGAACCACTCGTGCCATATCTGTTCACTAAAAATAATCTCACATCAATACGCTATGGCATCGAAACCGGTCAAAAGATGGACCTGATCAACTCGCACGACGTTTTCCTATCCGATGGGTTCCTCACATTACTTGTTTTCAATGAAGCAGTGCTAATTGCTACTCTTCTTATGGCTGTGCGTGTGAATGAACTGTCGGCACAGACAGTTTGTCAGCCTTGAATCTCGTAACACTCGTTTCTACAGTGCAAAGTTCAATCGTGAACACTTCAACCAATGTTGTTACCAGCATTTGGTACATTCAAAGCTGAAGAGAGTAAATGAGCTGCAAACAGCTCAATATAAACGCTTTCTTTCGTTACTGATAAACTTTCTCCAATCAAAGTAAGCCCTCTTGTACGGTCACAGTCACCAAAAGTGAATTAGGTACATTGTTCCCGACGTGATAAAAATCTTTTCAAAAAGGCTCAGGAATTGGATAACGGAGAAAATTTGTGAATACATCCAGCTGTTTTATCATGGCCAGACCAAAGTTGGCATAAAAGGGTCACCCGCCTTCCTGGTACCTGGTCAAGGTCCGTTTGAACAAAGTGAAAGGTGAACCATTTCTTTGGACACGTGGCGAAATAAGTTCGCATTTTTGCAATACATCGTGCTTAGGTCGATCATACGCTGGAAATCGTGTTGTGAACATGGCGCCCATATTACGGACCAGTTATATCATAAATCTCATTGGCTTAAGCTTGGGTAAACACAGCAACACTGGACTACGTAGACGTAATTCCGTTTATATACACTAAGTACTTAGCGTTTAAAAGCTGTTAGGCATGAGGAACATATGCGCATAATACAGCATGGTTTTTATCAAGTTCTTTCGAGAATACCTATTTCTTGGTGTTGTGATCCAAGAACGCGGATGACACAAGGGTTATTTATTAGACAGAGCAATACACGGGTTACACATGTAAACCAAACCTGACACAAAAACACTCATTTGCACGCAGTATTCAGCCCCAGCTAGTCTCGGATACCACAGATGTCAGTGCTCAGTTCCATTGAGTAGCAGGGACTGTTACGGGTGATGCTGCACCTTGATTTGTTTGTTTAGCCAATTGCTTGGTGAAACCAAACTACCCT
>LUCH01002093.1:0-18182 GCA_013368495.1 Paragonimus heterotremus
GTCAATGGTGTATCTTCATCCATACCATTTCTAGTTCTTCCGCTTAGTCTTCTTTTAATAATTTTCAACCTTAGTAACGTTTTCTTCCAAGATATTCCACGTCACTGTTGAGGTAAGTGGTGGCATGAGCCACAGCACCTTTTGGTCAGGCTCATGGCTGTTGTGATGATAATGATGACGATGCCGTCTACTCAAATTTGTTTAAAGCTTTCAACTAAGGTACTTGTTCGGTTTCTTTGTAAACTCTCGTACTTCAAAACATTTTTGGCAGTCTTTCCATTTAAACGCTATATAAAAAACGATAATTTTACAAGGTGTCTGTTTTTCACTTTGTTATCAGTCGCACAGTATGTCACATGAACATGGCGAAAATAATTAGGGAGTAACAAAATCGCGAAACAAAATACAAGCATGTAGTGCCCGTCTGTTTTGTCTACGATTGAGTGCAGTTATCCCATATGCTGAGCGCAAGAGGGAGAAAACGAAGTTGCCGCAACAGATGCCGAAGGGCTGAAAAGGTTAAGTAATGAGTGCGTCAGAACACGTAATATGACGTTATGTGAATGTGGTACTATCGGTTTGTATAGGCACAAATTACCACAATGCCCATTAGAACTACAGCACTATCAGCATTACAGTTAGTTTAGTTTTGGGCATGGATTTGTGGCTGATGCTTAACAATCAGCAAGACTTCCGTAAATTTTAGAAATCGGTAATTTTTACTGTGCCTGACCACAGTAAATGCTAATTTCAAATCCATGCAATGGTCAATCTCTAATAGTTGTTCACTGTTCGATGAAAAAACCTTTGTTAGACTGTTCGCCAATTCGCATGATCGACTGAGACGTACTGTTCGTTAGCCATTCTCTAATGTGTTCATTCACTATTGTTTGAAGCATTCTATAAGTTCTATCTGTTCGCTCGCAGCAGCAAGTAAAACCGTAGGTTGCGTTACAGACAGTGGCTGTAGAAATATCTCACTATTGATGGCAACGATAACTTTTGAATTTGTCATTATAGTAAGCATCTCTGCGACTTCCTTATTTTTCCTAATTGCTGTTTTCTCTCTTTGGACTCCACAATACAGCAAATTATCTCGTTATTACAAGTTGAAACCTACATCTTCCTTCGTTTGTGCACTGTTTAATGAGTAAATGAAATACTCCGAAGTGCCTTTCGTACAGTAGCATTTCTCAGTAGACCGCGCGAATTAGTGAGCATACCCACAAGGTTTCTGCATTGATCACTAAACCTCTGTTAATAATTGACCATTGCATGAACTCAAAATCACCATAATCACACTGGAAAGTGTCTATTGTTCAAGTTTATGGAAGCTCTGCTGATTGCTAAGCCTCAGGCGCACATCTGTACGTAAAAGCAACTAATGGTGACATTTAGACTGCTATGATTTAAGAGACATTACAAGCGTGTGTTTTGTTTGCAACCTTTTTGCATTTTCGCACGACCTTTGCCGCACTTTATACGACTGATGGGAGAGAGAAGTGCATCCATATCACATCAATTTCAACCCCTCCCTTATCTAATGGACGAGCCACCATTTGTCTGATGGATACTTCTGTGCACTTATTAGTGGCCTACTGCCAAACTTCGCAGTCCTCACAGGTTCCTCACAGCTGCATCGCCAGTCCCTCTCCTTATCTTTTATGTATAACCTCTCGGTTTATTCGCTTTTATCTGTCCTCTCTACATAAAAATATGGCGTCGCGTCACTTCTTTTGGGAATCGTTCTGTTTCGTGAAATAATTTCCATGCACTTTGTTTTTGGTCTCTAGTTATCATGCTTTCCTTAAACCTATCAAAATTTAAGGTACTTCATCTTCGGCCCACAGTTCGTCACGCCTCTCATCCCGGTATTGTGCCCATCACCGGAGTCTTCGATGAGAAATACTTAAGTTGTATAACTTCGATAACCGTTTCCTTGTCTCATTTGCTGTCGCCCCACTTCGCTCGCAAGGTCCGATCTTAATACACCACCGGCGGTGCCTGTCGTATTGAACATCTGTTGCTTAATCCCGTTTACTCTACATGTATGCGTTCTTTCCTCAGACTGTACACTCAGGCTTGTTCCCCATATCCACATGAAAACTATTTATCTAGTGACTGTCCAAAGACACTACAAAGTATGTCCCAGATTCATCATTTCTCGCGCAAACTACTCCCTGCAGAATATGGTAGCCCTCGCAATGACCTAGCTTTAATGCACGTACCATTGGATACACCTTCTTGTCCACTGTATTCATTATTTCGCTCTTTTTTCTCAAGCCTGCGTGGTCCTGGTATCAGACTAGCTTGTCAGGATGTTCTTGTCGATACTAGGAAGTTTGGGTACCATAGAATGCTATTCAGTCCGGGTTAGTTACATCTGACGATACTAATATCTTCCAACGCATCCTAAATCAATTGTTACTCTAGTGTACAGGCGTTTGCTTTGTTGGTCCTCGTACGCCAGTTAGGCCTGTCTGATGAAAGCGTGATAATATGTATTCTTATATGTGGTTGTTTTTGTTCCTGTCTGAGGACAACAACGGAATATAACACATTTCATGCTTCCACTTTCCCGTTTCATGTCCTACTCCATCTGTTCGATGTTCAGTGAACCGTAACTGTGCCATATCCAAAGAAGACACCAACAGACCTCGGTCTCTCCTCTCTGAAGATCCGCTGAATATCCATTAAAACTTACTTGCACGCAGACATTTTTCAAGGTCACGGATGTCTTTCCAGTTTGTTGAAGGGCCAACTGATAAACACAAACTTCTTTTCAAACATTTTCCCAGTGAATTAACGGAAAAAGAGTGTGCCGATTTCCTTGCTAATTTAGGCGCAGTCAATATCCAGTATTTTGGAAATCGTGGTCCTTTTAAAAATGTAAGGTAGTTCATATATATCTCAATATTTTCAAAGTGTGCGGTTGCCGAATTTCCGTCGCTCAAACATGCATGGGAAGTGATCAAGGGAGTTCATCAACGCTTGATCGTTGACAGTCGTCTTTGTGTTGAGTTCTATCGACCGAACGCGTAAGTGGATTAAACCCTCGCAACGTATCTACTGTAATCAATGTCAGTCCCCTGGACAGTGTTCCTTCTGAAGGCGTTCAATTTAACAAACCAACGGGAGCGCCCTCTTTTCCAGAAAGTTACCTAGCTAAATGCGAGTCACGTTCCTCACCGATTGCCCCGAAGTGGGACATTTGGATACCGGTTTCAAAACAGCTGCGCTATCGCTATCCGTCGGCAACGGTTAATGTTTTGACAAATATTGTGCGTGCCCTGGTCTCTTGTCCGGCATTCTACACACAGGTTAGTTTTATTTTAACTAACGCGCCCTATGTAGTTTTCCTGTTAATTATTCTGTATCGCTTGACGAATTCTTAGAACTAATAACCGTAATTCGCCGTTTTCTTCCCAACCATTCTGCGATCCGTCCAGAAAGATAACATAACAAGCATTTGTTCTATATCTTTAGTGTGTGTACCACTACAGTTTTATCCGAATCTGACCGGTATTGGTGTAGCTTGTTCGATACTGCGGATTCTTGGTAACATTTAGAATTCGCTCCTAGTCCACTCATGCTCTCTTGAATAGGTAAACCTAAAATTATTTGACGGTTTACTTCTAGATACTTGTCCACTGCTTGCTCCTCAGGTGCTGCATTTAATGAATCGACTTCACTTGCCACCGCCGTTTGGAGATTCTGAACTATTTCCTGGGACGCTGACCGTCACTTCCGAGCCGACTATAACCGGACCGATGACTCCTGCACCTGTCTCAGAGTTTCGAAACGATCGACCAGATGTCACAGAGGCAATGGATCTGTCTAGTGGTACAGAATCTGAGATGGAATCCGGTAGATCTGTTTCTCGCCATTTTCTCCAACGTTTACGTAATCTTTTTAGATGTGGATACAGTGAGCACTTCGGTGAACACGACATTGATGAAACGACCTCTTTGCAGACGCAAGAGAAAGAAAGCGTCACAACCAGCAGATTTTATTTCTTCAATAAAAAACATTCCCTTACCCCATTCTTCGCGTCCACTCACGAGTGCCAGGTCGTCAGCGACCAACGTGTGTGATCTGTTTGAAATAATTACTCCGCCATCCAAAATGCAAATCCACGTACCACAAGCGTTGCCTTCGGCAGTACAGTCTGGCCGAAATGAATCCGCTAATGTTTCTACCGTCGGATTTGGACTGCTCAGTCATCCGACGGATACAACCAATACTACATCATCTGTGGCAAACACCGTCAATACAAGTATAACAAACCGGTCGAGTAACATGCATAAAGAGGAATTTCGGCTTAGAAAGAGTAAGTGGAAGAATGTTTTTGGGTGGAGTTGTAGAGGGAATGTTAACTACTGTAGTATAGCTGTAATACTTTTATAATTGTGAAAATGGTTAAAACCAAACAAAGTAAGGTTGACGTAGACGTGTCCAAGCGTTATTTATATATTTATTCTCACTGAAATTTAGCCTCGTTAAGGTTGACGGTAGTGATAATCTGTGGTCCGTTCGTCCAAAGATTTT
The DNA here is from genome assembly GCA_013368495.1 of Paragonimus heterotremus. Lineage (NCBI taxonomy): Eukaryota > Metazoa > Platyhelminthes > Trematoda > Plagiorchiida > Troglotrematidae > Paragonimus > Paragonimus heterotremus. The sequence goes on from LUCH01002093.1 coordinate 4,549, forward strand.
TCATTCCTTTGACGCACAAATAGACCCTTAAGTCATATAGCTCGAAGGGTCACTGTTAAAATACCGTGTTACTTCCTTTGGCTGTCCTCAATTACCTGGACGCCAGAATTATAAGGCCTCGCATTATGTCAGCCTGGGCACACCTTTCGTGGAAGCGTGACGACGTACCCAAATCAAAGTAGGATGTACATTCCTCCCCCAGTAGTTGATAAAGAATGCTCACTGGTTTCAGGGGACATCAGTAAGTTTTCGGTTTTCGTTGGTTGTTTTCCTCTGTCTGATACTTGGAGAGACGACCGATCTGATCCCTCCCGTTATGTCAAGTTTGTCACTTCTGTTGTTTCGAAAGGCCATGCTAAGTTCCACCCCTGGTTTATTATTCTGCACTGTTAGTTGCACCGACTATCCTGGACCACACTTACTAAGTATGATATTATTGGGAGTCAGGTCAGTCTTGTTCACTGTTCCTACGGATAGGGCCATTCTCTAACTGTTAATCGAGTTGGACTGCAAGTACGTTCTGCTAAACACTCCAGCTTTATCCTACATATTTTAAGTATTGTTGAGCCATAAGCTTTCGACTGGTTTCTTCAATTCATCCCGTTAGAAAGTATCATAGACTGCACCTTGCTGCTGCCACTATTCTTCAATGCCATTTCGCCCGCAAAATTTACTACGTTCCAGGGTTTTCTGTTTATCAGCTGTTCCCTAAAGCCTATTTGATAAATGTGCATTGACGTTCTTTGAAGTTAAGCATGGTAAAAGGGCTGTGCTTCTGAATCCTGAATTTACGGTTCGAGAATAGTCGTCTACCAAAACTAATTTTCAGGTGACTTCCTATCGAATCTCATCCATGTTCTTGGTTCTTATGGCTGCCAAAGCTTAGCGTTGTGATTCCACTGGTGTAGAGCTCTATAGCGTGACAACATCTTGGATTTGGACTCCGACTCGCGTGCTTGCAAGGCGAGCATGTTGACCATTGTGCAACAGACCACACAGTGGACACGATCGAATGACTGTAACTTGTGAGTTGCGCTGAAGTTGCTAGATCGTCTCGGAAAGAGGGGCCAACAGCTGTTTTCTAATCAAATCAACAATTTTGCGATCAGGACCTCTCAGTCACTTTGAAGTTACAGACTTTGTTTAACCTATCGGGCAAAGTTGCTTTTTGATTTCCGGTGGATAGTCGTTGGTTCTGATTTGTTTGTGCAATGCTTTTTGTGTGACTTTACTTTCATTCATGAAAGTAAGGTTGCGTAATTACTTCAACACATTCTCCGTTTATGGTTCGGTATTTAACTTTTCTGTTTCTTTCTTGTAGAATCGTACTCCGGGGAGTCCTCTCCTGACGAAGGTTCGAATCATGTGGAACAGTCACTCCCAGAAGATGACTCAGATGACGAACTCTCCCAGCTGGATTCATTTTCCCTAAACGACCTTCGTGTACGTCGATTGAGCCCGGAAGAACGCCAAAACTATGCGGTTTTCGCACGTAATTACGAACCGGGCGAACCCACCTCACGGTTGTACATAAAAAATTTGGCCCCGAGCGTCACAGAACGTGAATTGTATCGCGTTTATGGTGCATTTCAATTTGGACCTGTTGCAGACCCGGATTTTCGGCCGAAGGTTCCCAGCAGTTCAACGGACAGATTTTCTATTCGCCTGTTGACCGGAGGGCGTATGAAAGGTTAGTGGGTATGTTGTACTCCTCATCCACACTGTTCACTCCTGAAGTATACGATAGTAACCACTGATTCCATTATTGAAGCAAAAAGCAAGTCGCCAGCTATGTTCGATTCGCCTGTCATTCAATTAGGATTAAAGTGAAATATGATAGTTTTGCATGTCTCCGAAGGTCAGCGCTTACTTATTAGTATTTCTAGCAACCCCAATGAATGTTGAGTACGTTCACGTACGCACATAAACGGCAACCAACCTAACCAGTTAGTGTTATGACTACGATTGTCGTTCATCGCACCGATTCTGGAGGAAAAATGGCATCAAAAATATGGGGAACGGCATGATATTAGGTTGAAAAAATAGTTTGGATACAGTCATGCCTCTGATTGCGGCTGGTTACCATGCCGGACAGCACATCTAGCCAACAATTTGTACGATTACGAAGTACTTAGCTCATTAGATGTGGCGTCTACCGAGTTTATTCATCGAGGTCCTCATAAACTGTGACCACTGTCGCTTGATCACCTCTTTGTCTTATCCAGTCGTTGGGGTCTCAGTGGATGATGTCTATTACGTTAAGCTCACAACTGGAGTTACTGGTTCAACCAACACAATTGTCCGTGATAATTACGGCATTGGCTTAAGTGTATAACTGGTGTATAAGAAAATAGATGTTTACCAGAAAGCTGACTAATTATGGAATGCGCAAGATTCTGCGAACAGCATTCGAGCGAATGAAGTCTGTAATGCATGTGTAAGTTTAGGACGGACAGCATCCAGTGGCTTGATGGGATTCTGAATGTTTTTGAAGTCGTGGTGACCGATGATTTCAATAAAATGCATTCATAGATGCGTAAAGGACTTAACAAGAGGTTGTGTCTAGTTAGTACTTGACTGGAGACGTTAGGTGAGATGGCGGCTAATCGGGCTTAAATGTTGTCGTTGTTTGGCCAAGTTGTCTGTGGATTGTGTGCACTTAATGGGGCTCCAAAACGGATTTCAAGGTGTCCAGTGAAACAGGAACATTTACTTAACAATCAGTATCGCTTAAAATGGAAATTAATTTTTCAACATTTAAAGGTGCCAAGGGTTGATAAACTTTCTTCAAACAAGCTTTCTGTTTCGATAAACCGATTTGTGAGACGTGCATTGGGAACAACTTCAAATTTTCTGCCCGAGAAAGCACGTTGGCATTGGATCAATGATGACAGTTCCCTTGATAACACATTTGGCATCCGCACAGTTTGTGTGGAAAATTATGAGATTTAAACCCGTGGTGCACTCATATTCATGGATGATTATGTGTTTCTTTTGCCTCTATCTTATTCGTGTTGATCTGTCTTACCTATGGCCCGAAAACCCACACTCTCCAGAACTAGGTAATAAATACCCAGGCCGAACATTTATAGTACCAGAATTCAGTACATCTGTTATTGCGCCATCCTGAGAACGCGGTTGCGCATGGACCGTTTACTTCCAAGTTGCTTTGTTGTTTATGCACAACTAGAAATCTTCCTATCATCAATGTACAGTTTTGTTAACACCTGCTTTGTTTTCGCTGTTGCAGGCCAAGCGTTTGTCAGTTTGCAATGCGATCTTACCGCCGCTCAAGCGTTGGAAGCAACCAACGGGTTGCTACTGCATGATAGACCCATTGTCGCGCAGTTCGCTCGAGGCGCAAAAGCCAAAGTTGATGAGAAGACGTTGATTCAACGATGATTGTTTGCTGTTAATACTTTTGATGTACAGGAACTTCTTTATGTAAGTATATATCTTTTCTGAATCATTTTTTGCTGTTGCTTTTTTCTTATTTTAACATAATTTAGCATGTGACCCGGAGGGTGTTTTTTATTGCCTCATTTTTCTCATGAAGTCAACTAAAGTGCAAGCGTGGCGGTCTTTAGTTCAGGTTCTAGCTTCTCGCGCTACCCTGTCATCATGGTTAAGCTTGTGTCCTACCTTGGGTGGACTTGTTATTGTTCATTACCGACGATAGTGCTTAGTAATAACATGATTATGGGTTTAGACCTATAGTGCCTCGGATGCTCCTGTCTAGGTTTGAAAATACCGACAGCATTCAACTCACATTTGACCTGTAGAATGAAATAACTGAGACGACACATTAGAATAACGCAACAGTTGAACATGCGATGCATCATTGTCACTCGCAGTCGATAAGCGTGGCAGACGATAAGAACACGAAGCGATCATACAACAAAATAAAGACTTCACGTACTCCGTGTGTCGCACCTTCGACTGTGCGGGTTTCTTCTCAGCACATTTACTCGTTCAGACCACTGTTTAAACATACATACGTTTGCAAAAAACCTGCACAAATAACAATCGGCAGCTGAATGAGGCTGGTGTTAAATTACTAGAATCCCTACGGGGCTTTCTCCTAGAATGCCTGCCGAAGTTACAAACACATCCTTCCCCAGTTACGAATTTGAGTGACGAAATCAAAAGACCAGTTTTACAAGATGGTTATGCTATTTCTTATGTTCTCATCAGTTGTTACACATAACAGCGATGAAGATTGAATGTAGGTGAACGAATTAAACTCATAAATCAAGTCCATCCATACAATAGTCTACCATTGGTCAGAACCAGGTCAGACGAAGGTTCAAAGCCAACAGCTTGTGTACACAGGGGACCGGCTTATTCCGCCTGACAAGCAGAGTCTTGAGTGACCTAAGGATGACGGGCTTGCGATGACGTATTAACACACAGGAAGCGATTGTCGAATCTACCATACGACCATTCACCCTTAAACCACTCGAGGTGCTGCTTGTCATGCGCAACGAGCCAGTCCTCTGTGTACACAAGCTGTTGGCTTTGAACCTTCGTCTGCCCTGGTTTTGACCAATGGTAGACTATTGTATGGATGGACTTGATTTATGAGCTGAATGCTGTTAATTATTATTGACCTACCAGAGGGTTTGTTTCCACAATATAACAATGTTTGAGTTAACCGGCATAGTTTTAGCTACAAAGCCATGTCAGGAGCTCAGAAATTTCACATTTGGGCTCGGTTACTCACATGTCCCACTGTCTCATATGGAATCCACCAAATGATCCAGGAGATCGACTGCCTCAGCAGGATTTCTCGAACAGTTCAGATTGAAGTTGTAGTGGTTTCCTGAAGCCGTGTTTCAGCAAGACGACAGGTATCGATGGCGATGTTCTCCAATGTATGTGCAGGAGCTACATGTTGACCTATCTGCATTCGTTCGAACACTGAAAGTGGCATGCTTAGTCCAGAGTAGGTAGAATTTTGTATTCGTGACGTGGTTGGTCCTCTGTTATTCCGGCTGTGGTTTCCATCGCGAGCGACAAATCAGTCAAATTTTGTATATCCGAAAACGAAACTAGGATGGTCACCAAGTTAACGATTGTTTAACGGAAAAGGGGAAGTGCAACAGATTGGTTTGCTGGGTTAAGACAGGTTAAGGGCGCAGCAGTTTGCCGATCTCTCGGCCAAATAATCAAGGTGGGACCATGAAACAAAATCTATGATTGTTATAAGTTCAGAAGTGCTAGGTCACATTGTCTCTAAATCCGTACTCTTTCCGGTAAATAATGCTTGTTGAATTTCCTATGGGGATGTTATTAGCCGCTTAGCCAATCAATGGTTACGGACACAACTACCTTTGATCCAACGGTACTGATATTGATCGCCAGTTTAAATGTCTTGATTACAAACTACGTCGAAATGCTTTTGAATCCATTTCTTATTGCTGGGTGCACACTTGGGAGCAACCTATCCTCTGTGTAAGCATGTTCAAACGATCCGATTTGTCGGTAAGTTGCTACATGATGCTCGAATGTTCGAGCTCCTTGCAGAGATTTATGCAGCTTAATACTGCGAACAAACACGTCGTAAAACATTGGGAATTTTCTCGCTATGATTGAGTGATCTACATGGTAGAGTGGTCGGTAATTCAATTTGAGCGCGAATTACCGCACGAAAATCACGTAATTCGTTTTGTCAGCGAAGGTTGAAGCATTCAAATTTGCCGGTAACTGGCCACGTAAACGCAGGCTAGTGTAATAAGTGGGTTATACTGGAGAATACCGACATCCGTAAACTTTATCACTCATGCAGACAACTTTGGAACTTGCGCGTCACCTAGCACTTTTGCAGCCGTCATGCGATTTGTGGCTTAAATAATCTATGCTGACTGGGGGTGAGTATTCTAACAGGTTTCGTAGGTTATGGTTCTCTGATAACACCACACTGAACAGTGTACATGATTGAAGAATACACAATGTTAAAGGTTTGATTTTGCACTGTACCGAGGTGATTAAAAAACTGTTGAACGATAGCTGTTGGCCAGTCTCGGTGAGTTCATTCTGCTAGCTTCAAATGGAACCTGTGTGCTAGAGTGTGACTGAATACTCAGAAATGCACTACTCATCGCCACCCTACTAGGGCCAACATGTTGTGACACAAGTGAAAATAGTCCAGACTTTTCGGATTCCGCTACATAGATCCACGTCTGTCTGCCGAGGATGTCAACTTATGTAGAGCTCGAACGAACGTTCTCACCGAGGGTTTTTCAGTCAAGATATTAATTTGTGTATCTTTGCCTAATAGAAGTTTCGTTTTCCGCGATTGCATGGCTGGTGGTAAGTTAACGATCTGATTAATTCCACTTTGGTCAGACACTGTGCTCCAATAACGCATGACTGACGTTCAGGTTTTACTTTACGAGCACAAGCAAAGCCATCGGAGAAAGATTCCGGAAACGAATTGCCTAGTTGTTTCGGGTATGTGCATACTCAGTTCGCTGTAATGCTCCAAAATAAAAGCCTGTTGTTATGGTACACTGTTAATATCGCAAATTCGGTCCGGTTGAATTTTTCTTTAAAGATATACTACTTACGAATGGTCCAGGTAGTATCTACAATCAAAGTAGCGTCTTTTCAAATGAAGCACTTCTGTGATTGCACGAACGGTGGATGTATTGAGAGGCTGAGTACATCCATTCGTCAGCATGACCCCCACTTATATCAAAGTGTATATGGTAGAAACGGTTTTCAGGGGCGGTGGCTCTGCTTAACGGTGGAGACAGGTGCTGCTAAATTTTCATTCGTTCACAGTGCGTGCAACCTGGTGACTAGAACAGCTATCATTGTATGGAACTTACAGCACTCGCACTGTCTACCCAATACTAGTTATGCACTTCGGGCGACCACACTACCGCCGTTACCGGTCAAGCTGGAGTAGGTATAGTTCTCACCACAATGGCCGCATTCGCATTGGTAGATTGGTTTCCCGTTAATAGCAGGCCTTGTGTCGTTCGCTTGGCGGGTTTTGTTAAGGCTAACTCCAGACGCAAAACCTTCAGAAATCTTTTCATTGTGCCCGCTTATGTTCCAACTGACTATAGTGACGCCGACGTCAAGGACCTCTTGTACTCGGACTTAGCCGTTCTTCTTCCTTCGACACATGGTTCTGATATGGCTGTTCTGACCGGAGATAATGAACGTTCCGGTCGGCCGCCTTGATGATTCTGAGTCTCCTTTAGGCAACATACTTGAGATAGCCTCACATCACTCGGATAATGGTTGGCGGCTGTTACAACGGTGCCCTGAGTATAATCTGTTTTCTGCCAGCGTTAGTTTTAGACATGCGCGTCATTGCTGTACTTGGCGCTGTCTTCTCCGCCTCAGGCCTGGGTTCAGATAGACCACGTAGCTGTTAGTTATAGGTGGAGGTTCCATACTTGGATTCAGGTCATCTGTCGGCGCGTTACCGTTTTGTTTTTACTTTTGCTAAGCAACAACCCTACCAATTACAACGACTGAGAAACTGGCTATACCGTCGATAAAGCATGACTACCAAACTAACCTACAAACGACGCTTAGCAGTTCTGACCCCGAAGATTCTAGTAGCTGTTGGACGGAAATGTCACATGCCGTTCAGGAAGCAAGGGCACGGGGATTCGCGGGTTAAACGAACACTAGATATCATAGAAATCTCTGGAATTGTTAGAAGCCATACCGAACATTCCTGGAAGTTTGTATTACCAGGTCCAAGGGGGATGTCCGTGAAAAGCTTAAGCGTAGCCTGATCGCCGATCGTGAGGCTTGGCTGATGGGGAACGTTAAAGAAATGGAGACCGCTTTTCCTCTATGGAGTCACTCGGAAATAGTTCCCATATTCAAGAAAGGTATCAGGCGCTTTTGTGAAAATCATAGGGGGATTAGTTTCACCCCAGTCATTTCAAGGGTTCTGGCACCCATTATACTTCTTAAACTCACTATGGGTCAGGAGATAGACGCTAGGGAAGAACAGGCAGACTTCATGTGAACGTGCCGTAATATGAAAAGAAAAGTAATATGTGAAGTGAAGGGATAAAGAAGAAAAGTTATGATGATGCATATAGAAACATGCAATAGGAGCGTCACTGACTTCGATTCTTAACCATGTTAATTAGATATGCTCGTTTTCCTTCAAACCCCAACCAAGAGGCCGAGAACGCCGTACTGAGGCAAGCTTCACAGAGGATGCCTTCACATCCCGAACACAAGTCATGCGTTGACCACCAGACCGCAGCTTCCAGCCTAACCTACCACTCGCAAACAGGCGGTGAGTTCGCGTTCGTAAGATGTAGCTAAGCCAACGAAGCCCTTGAGATGAGATCAAAATGCTCAATGGTCGACAGAGTTTATCCGTTCCGCTGACTCGTCGGCGGACTTCATCATCACTGATACGTTTTTCCCACCACACACTGTTAATGCTTCGGAGACACTGGTAGTCGAAGACGGACAGTCTATGAACATCCTCGCGAATGGGTCAGGTTTCGGAACCGTACAATAGAACTGCCCTTACGCTGGCATTGTACACAGCCTTTCAGAGAAAGACTGTAATCATGCCGATGCCACAGATGGCGTAGGTTTGCAAACGCCATCTGAGCCTTTGGTATACGATTTGTGGTCTCATCAGGCATTCCACCATCGATGATATAGCCCTCAAGGTATATAAACTTCTCGAATACTTCAAACGGCTAACCACTAAGGTTGTGAGCAGACGCAGAGCCCTGTCAACCTTGCAACGATATCTTACACTTAGTAAGTGCAAAGGCCATACCAAATGAACAAACTAAGGTCTCCATTCTGTCTAGGATGTTCTGGGCTCCCTGTGAGCCCTCGCAGATCAGGGCGATGTCGTCTGCATATTCTATATCTCGAAGTCGAGTGCCTGGGATCAAATCCATACCGTCGTATTCACAGTGTGTCAGGGTGCATTCTAGGATCTCGTCCACTACAAAGTTGAATAGGAAGGGGGAGACTGGATAGCGTTGTTGCACCCCACTTGGGGCGTTAACGGTCGGTGATACGCTGTCATAAGCCTTAAGCGTGCCCGAGGTCTGTCGGTAGATTGCTTTCAGGATGTTCACATACCTCTCAGACACATCCGTCCTCGATAAACAGTCTCAGTGCAGCTCTAGGACTTCACGGTTGTTCTGTGGACGAGCAAGCATTCTTCATCGCCACAGAGGGATTTGTAAGCAACTGTTCCTAGTGATGATCGATAAATTGTCTGCAGATCAGTCACAAGTAGTCCATCAAATTAAAACGGAGCACCAGAAGATACTACGTTTGATCAAGGTTGTGCCTGGGACACTACCGCACCAAGAAATGATTTGACGATCTAGCTGGGAAATTGCAGGGAAAAATTACAGAGCAACATAACCAGCACGGGAGAATGTATACAGTAACACAAGCTCTGAGGCCCAAAACATGAAACTACAACGTTAGCAGAATTGGTTGTCATTGAAGTGATTAGATAAGGGTGAGAAAAAAGTAACGCCTCGTGGTTGACAGGAGAGTTGCGAATAATTCAACTGCCGATAAGAAATTTTATCTTACAATGCTATGATGAGGTAGATCTTGAAAGAGCGAGATAACATCCTGACACTTAAATATGTTGGAGGTAGAGAGGTGTGAAACGGACCAGTCTACCAGGTGTTCAAGCCCATTCTGTAAGCACGTGATGATGATGTAAATGACCAATTGTCACCTCGTCGGAATAGTGGGAAAATGCATCAGATGGAAAGGGTAACGTATTACCACAAAGGAATGGACCGTGATTTATAGAACGATCGAATTAATTTGTACAGTTGAGGTTTGTCTACGTCAGCTTTGCGACAAGAACTAAATATTCTCGCATTAAAAAAAATGAAACAATCGACTGAGATGTTTAGTGCAGCCGTTACTCGAGGCCAAGACCGTTGGTTTCTAGTAAGAGTTATTGTCATTGGATTATTTTAAACCCATTCGTCAAAAACATATTCAGCGGTTGTTTCAAAATGGCGGTAACAGTTCACTTTAACACTCATCAAACTTGCCTATTATACTTAAAATCGTACACAAACGAGAACCACAGTAAGTGTTATCGAACAGCCGTCACGAAATCGTTGCATTGGGAAGTATTCCCGGATATCTTCACCCACAGCATACAAGAAGCCACCGTTTGCAGAATATAAATGAGCCGAACAAGAACGTTCAAAACCAGTAGTCGTTCCCGAAGAGAACGGTAAACCCAAGGTAAACGAGCAGTTTCAACCATACGGAGAATCAATTACTTCGTTTAAATACCTATATTTTGGTTGTAAACTGGTCAACCTCAATCCGGTCACACAAGATCCATTTTAATTCATCTTATCTTGGAGACCTACACTTAACAATCAAAACGTTCATCATGGTGCCGGATTAAATGTGGTGAACCAGACGACTATCATCTAATCCACTGGATGATGTTGGTGGCACGAATGAAGCATCCCCGTTTTGGGATGAAGCATAATAGTGAGGAGCGTATTAACGTGTTAGTTTGTGTATCGTACACACAACAGGTTTGTCAACAAAAGCATGAATGTTTATGGGTTTCATAACCCGGTCTCATGTGCCACGAGCAGCAGCCAACTCAGTATCGGCCCGCTGTAGCTGTTGCTAAGTTTGTTCCCACTGGGTAGGATTGTGCAGTCAAGGCGAGTCATGGAATCGTACCAAAAGGGGAAGCAGCGCTGTCATGCACGAGAGGCGAGCACCAGTTATCAGACTGGCGTATCGGTGATTATTTACGTAGCTGTCTAACATCCCAAACAACAGAGTGCCTACATCCGTACAAACATCGACTCCTCAAGTTAATCTTCTCTTACGGTGTTACTTTTCTTCGCTCGTAATTTTCTTCTTTACTGGTGCGATAAACGCCTGCACTGGCCCACAGTACCTGGTGGGACTCCAGTGTTTTTTGTATTAGGCTAGTATGCCTTTATATTCTCAAGTAGTTGTACAAGTTCCGCCTTATACACTATTTTCAGCAAACAATACAGCGTATGTAACACAGTTACTGTTGCTCATTAGACCTAAAGTGAGCGACAAAATGCGCAACCTTACGACTCTACTCCATTACCTCTGAGTGATCTTCCATCCTTCTGGCCTGCTTGCAAATCTATCCAAAACTAACGGATGCTGTTTTGTGCCCCCTACCAATGACGAGGCCTATCGATTATTTGGCCTTGAAGTAACACGTACTTCGTGAATATTGGTTCGTGTATTGGGTCCCGCAGCCCCTGACTGTACTGATGGCACCATATCATTCGGCATTGCTTGTTGTACTGTTTTTCATGACGGTAAACAAAGTGGCATCCGCATTTGTAGATAACCACATTCACTGAATAAACGGTACTGCGGTTGTGATCAGATTTGTTTTTCCTACGTTCCATACTTGGTTTTCAATGTGTCACTCAACGTTCAAGTCAGATGTTTCGAAGAGTGGATGCAGTCTGTAGAAACACAGAAATCATGTGTAAAAGCGGATGTATACGTTCTCGATCTAATAAGCATGTTTCAATATAGAAAATGATCAAGTCATGTTATTCATGCAGCGTCTCGGTTATGGACATCGTACTTTATTATGTTTTAATTAAAAACGAACATATCTGTTCTACTAGCATACAACCCACACTTCTAAAACAAAATGCCCCTTGTTGATCAAGTGTGTATTAGTGCAAAGTAAAAACAAAGAGTGGAAATCAGTAGATATATATCACAAAAATGGTCAGTTCAAAGTGATGACTGTGGGGACGCGTAAGTATCTGTGTGATATGGCATAAGGAAATATTTCAGCTTATATAACAATGGGCTCACAATAATGATTAGGCTGCTGCACTGAACAGCTCCATAATCACTTCGGGTACGTTTCGGAAAGTCGATGTCGATGATTTGCTCGAGGCTCGGGATGCTTGTCTCTGCCGATAGAGTTGGTCCAGTTCGGAGATTCGATATCTGCGTCTCACGTGTGGCGGCTGGAATTGGTCGGAAGCCAAGCGTCGTCTGCGTGCAATATTCGCTACTGTCTGACGAACAAAGCTCGCCAGACAACGTGCGCTTAGCACCTGACCATTTTGCAGCGGGCCCGCCTCGTACACGCGACTCGGGGCGCGTAACATGCCGATTCGGTAGAGCTTAGAACTCAACGGGTGCACGTAAATAGTGACCGGACAATGAAACAGCTGATTAGTCATATGATGAGTTGCCCACCCTGGGCCATCGGGGCCACTGGTTATTGGTCCGTCCTCCCAACGCTCGAGCCAAACCACAGCTACCCGTCCACCGGTGGGATCCGCACCAATCTCACCGGCACCGCTAACTGTGGTTGGTTGTTGACCCAAAGGTCGTTGACTTCCAGCTGTCAATCAGTGGGCGCACGTCGGATAGAAACGAAAAAGACAGCAATTTGAGCAAACGACAATTGTTAGCTGGGCAGAGAAACACTACTCCACAGAATGACTTCGTAAATAATCCTCTGAACATGTGGGCAATTTCGAGATTTTGCACAATAAAAGCAACAAATACAACAGTCAGACCATATTGGTTTACATTTCCACATGTATTAACAGTCAAGACAACGTGCTAACATTGCTTAAATTTAACACAACAAAACCGTGTTTACTTTTAAGTGTAACCGGATCCCGCTCACGTTATGTGACTCTCTGAAAGTTCATGTCCAAACAAAAGCAAGTGAAACTGTTGCACGTCATGTCCGTGAGGTCAATGATTCATTTCCCGGACTAGGTCGGACTATACACTTAATGTGAAGCACAATTCTAAGGATTTCTGTTTATATGGATAACGTGGGCGTTTTCCATTAGGATATGTATCATCAAAAGTGTCTAACTCTGGACCTACAAATTCGTAGACCAATTGGGCGGTAAAAAATCACTCGGTGAATAGCGGTTAGGCGACCATATGGATCATGTTAAGCCCAATCAGAGTTGTTTGTAAAAACGATTATCTACGGAGTAAACCATTTGCTTCTCGAACACAGCCGAAAGTAACGGGTTATATGTAGTCGTCTTTAAACTACGCAAACGAGCGGAATACTTCCTAAGAAAAACTAATCAGATCTAACTGATGCTAGTACCAAGAAAATCCAACGTTTCTGAGCGTCCTGAAATGTTCATTCAACATTTTACACTTTGAATATCATTCCCTTCTAAGAGAAGCCCAATGGAAATAAACAGAGAGCATTCACCTAAAGTCTTCTAGAGATAATCGTGGCTGACATCGACATCTGTGGGCCTTAAAGTAAGTCCTCTAACTATTTAATTAAATCAAACTCCTGTAACGCAGCCGGTAAAGCGCATGCTAACTAGAGGCATGTGGTTCCAATTTAGCCACAACCCGCCATTTTTATTATAAGATCTTTTCGTAACTGGCAAAGCTACAATACTACTGCGTAGTAATAAAACTTATATACTCGGCAGCTGCATTGGTGAATGTCAGTTAATCATTCCAGACAGCCCTGTCACGAGTTGGTAGACACCAGAGACACCGACTCAAGTGAAAATCGAAGGTTCCCGCAGTGGTTTTGTAGCTTAGCTGACAGGCAATATGCCATTTGAACAAAACAGTGAGAACACGAAAACTGGTAGATGCAA
>LUCH01002093.1:36493-64909 GCA_013368495.1 Paragonimus heterotremus
AATAGCGCAGTGGGAAACACGGGTGCCTCATGAAGAGCGTGGGCGGGGGTCTAATCCCCACAGGGGCACTACTGACGAGCTCTAATGAGAGCGAAATTCGAGTCTAGTGCTTCTGCTTTTCGAAGGGGGTCCACTGAAAAGTCTATGGGGAGGCGACAGTTGCGATCAACTGTGTGTGATGTTCAATCTATATGAGATATGTAGATGAAGTAGCGCGGGGTATTAAACGCCGGATTACTGTTTTTTCCTGCCCTGTTGGTCAAAGTACCGCAGTTTATCTCTTAGCACGGTCAAATGTGTTGATATTCTGTCCTCGTTTACGAAATTGAATGAGTATGAGGAATATTTTAATGTATGCCTTCATGAAAGTGATGAACCGCCACATTGACTTATTTCTGTTAAATATCTGGGAATTACTTTGATTAACAACACAACACAACATGGTCACTCTATGTCATTGATGTTTTCACCTGAAAAGTATTGTTTTGTGTTCGGTGTTTAAATTCTGTCTTCGTTCCACACAACTTGGTCAGTCGACTTATCAAGGCCAGTGTGCTTCCCTAAAGGCTGTTATCCCTCGCTTGTTGTTAAAGTACTTTGTACAATTTGTCAGATCCCTAAAACATCTACCCCGTTGCTGTAACCATCCCACAAACAATTCGTAGGTTTTAATGTTCCTCATCGTTTCACAATGTGGGAAATATTTTCGACAAAAATCTCATCTGACACAACAAACCTCTTTTATTCCGATAATCTCAAATCTATTTCTATACTTTCCACCAAACCACGGTAAAAGAAAAAACAATAAATTTTTTGTATGCGTTCGGTATTACTTTTTCCCTCTTATCCCTTGTTTAGTTCAATTTCCGCACAATCCAGACTTTTAGAAAGTCACAAAAGCGAACCAATACATTTTTTCTCAGTTGATACCGATTTGTGGTTGTTTGCTAACTTTTCCACGAAGCTCATGACTATAATTATTAGTATCATTCTCGTGGCTTAGGCAAACTTAGTAAATCTTAACTCAGGTACTAAAAATATGTGCGCAAAAAGAGGAAACCTTATCTTTCGGAGCGTACTACTGAGTGGTCTTGAAATTCTCAGAAGATTGTACATTACGGAGTTTGGAATGCATATCATTTTTGCGCTCAGCGAGAAGCAGATCGATAGTAAAGATATCCTGGAGTGGACTGGACGAAATAAGTAAACGGTGCATCAATTTCCTACTGCATCCGAGGCAAATGATACAATTAAAAGAAAACTTCTAACGGGAGTATGTCCAGCTCAAACATGAAGAACTGTTTGAAAGAACGGAATGGTGCACTGAGCGTAAAACACAGCAGAAACTAGCTGAACACTGCTTGTTCGGAAGTAACCGTTTACAGGATCTTGGAGGACACGTTATTTCTGATTAGCCGAAAACCCATAGGAATTTCACAGTTGACTACTTATCACATAAGCTGAACGATTACTACCGAAACGTAGCTTATAAAACAAAACACCAATCTAATGACTTAGTTTCAGCAAACAACAGATCTGACACTAATTGGAGGCCTTTGATATGTACTGGTTAGACAAATGTACGAAGGCGTGCAGGAACCAAAATCTCCAACTGTTCATCAGTAAGGAAACGGAAATATTTAGTCGTCGAAATTGAAGTTGATCGATGGTAACAGAGGTTTGAAGTGAAATGCTACAATCGTGTGTACACTCCCTTGTAAGCAACGCACATAAAAGATGTACAAAAGTCCACAACAATAGAGGATGCCACAACTTAGTTTGACTCAAGGTATCTACACTACTATGGGACGCAGCAGTCTAGGTTGTTGAACAACT
This sequence comes from Paragonimus heterotremus, assembly GCA_013368495.1. Lineage (NCBI taxonomy): Eukaryota > Metazoa > Platyhelminthes > Trematoda > Plagiorchiida > Troglotrematidae > Paragonimus > Paragonimus heterotremus. The sequence continues at coordinate 38,330 of LUCH01002093.1, forward strand.
TGATTTTTCAGCTGTTAAGAAATGACATGAGGTTCAAACTATGGATATTTTGTAGCCACATGTGCGATCACAAAAAAACATGTGAAGGCGTCTGATGTCTGCATGATTATGGAGTAAGTGAGGGCCAAATTTCGTCTTGCAACAAACCATCCTTCCTAAGAACAAACAAGGCAAGTTCTCCACAAAAATGTGGATTGCGGATAAAAACTATCTAGGCGTGTAATAAGGAGCAAAGACAATTTCGACAGATAACCAGATTCTGCTACGATAAATAAGCCAGCGCGGCCATCTGAATACAGATAATTCCGATAACGGCATAAACATAGCAAGCAAAACTGTTGGATGCAACCTGCACAACATTTGTCATCCACGAAATACTTCACTGAGTCCCATACACTATTACATAAGTTCCAAAGTTTGGAATGAACATGACTGATATTTCCAACAATGTTCCTAGTGCTCGAAGAGAAAACAAACAAACATACGTCAAGTTTCTTTCGTTTCAACGGTGTTCCAGACAGTAACAAGAAAACAACGAAGTAAACTCATCATCATCATACACAGCAATACATCAGTGGTTCTCACCAATACTTAACTGCCATATAACTATCAAGAAAAAACAAACTCTGTACAGGAAGAAAAATAAGCAGAAGGGGAGGTAAAAGGGCCTAACTACTAAAAATGGTCACATCTTTATTCACACATTCAACATCAAGGTGCCTACAGCCAGCAAACAAACAATCAAGCTGTAGATGAAAGATAGGTGTCGTCAGCAAAACAACTTATGTACGGTCTTGACTGCATCGCGTCACCAGGTGCACTCACTTCACGGACAACTCGGACACACAACGGCAACATTCATGCCACTGGGCTCGATTAGCCACCATCTCATCTACAGCCTGCAGTCACCGAATCCGTGAGTCGCGAGGACCCCAGTCTCTGGGACGAACCCGATCTACAGCGGTCAGCCTCTCGGTGAACGATTTCATTTCTGTACGCCCGATCATCATCTATCTATCTCGCACCTTACGCCAGTCAGCTGCAGCATCGACAAAGAATGCTCGGTGTGGTGGACGACTAGCTGGCATCCTTAGCATATTACCCAACCATTTAAATCTATGTAAATGAAAGGATTGAACAAAACAACTCGGTTAAAAATCACTCAAATATTTGCTTCCTAACCACTTCGTTGTTTACTTGCTGATGCTGGAATATGTGGCACGGACTATAATTGAAGAAAATAATAGCACGTTTCACACACATTATCCGATTTTTGCACAAGCATCAGACTTATCGTATGCGAGGTCACCTTCCTCACCTAAAATCAAAGAAATCTTTAGGGTGATGTGTCAATCCCAGGCATGCCAATAGTCAAAGATAACGATAAATGGTTGTTAAATGTTTTTCTCTGTTAACGGAATAATAAAAATGACAATAGGCATCCACACTACTACAACGTAAGGAATCAGTGTGGCCTAAACTAAGCACAAGCTTAAGAGTGTGAAACGAGCAGATCATATGACAAGGCTGGTCATTGAATCGGATAAAGTGTGTTAAGTTTGGGATCAAATTGAGCCCAAACCCTAGCGCTTATCGGCTCCTCTGATCACGAATCTAGGCATCCAGGACCGGTAGTTTATTAACCACACGCAGTTGACCTGTGAAAAAGGCAATGCGTACATTAAAAGCAGACAGGTTCACCTATTTGACTAACAACTCTTTTGAGTGTCTTGTTCTCATCTAAGTATTCTTTTCTTTTCGTGAATGAATCCACCTTATACTCTTTGCACCCACTACTTTGATTCGGTAATTCACCTTACTACCGTTATCCATCTAAAGCGTCTGACTACTTACGCTAACACTCATTTTTATCATTCGCCCAACATTTCTACCATAGCTTTTGAAGTGATACATGGGCTATATGTCGACTATGATTATTTCCCAAACAACTTTGCAGTTGTCGTTTGTGGTATTTGGACTGACGTTGACATTGGTTGGTTATGAACTCGCAGATCTGACGCACTGTTTCGCGGTCTGTCATGAAAAATAACAGAATCAACAACAGAGTTGTGGCACCTCAATGGTGTTGGTGCGAAAGACAGTATGGGCGGAACCCGAAATTCTTCAAGCGATAAACCAATAATAAGGGTGTATGGACTTCTATTCATAACTCCTCAGTCCTATACCTTTCGGTCCGATGCGACGTGTTTAAGTGAGACCACCAACAGTACACATAAGCACAAGCGTCCTCTGGCTCCATCTATTATGACGAGCTTTTTCGGACACGGCTACCACTAGTTACGTTCCTTCTGTTGAGTACTAAACGACATTTTTAGGCGTACTGGAGTTGGAGAATGAAAAACGCAATAAGCTGAGGGGGCACTATCACTGAATGATTGTGTTTGAGACAAAACGAACAAACCTTTGACTTCATACCGCATATCCCTAGCTCGATCGTGCCCATGATCGTTTGTAAGCAATCGGAATCGATCAACAGGAAATGCGCATATTCCACAAGCCACACGGACAGACAGGAGAAGGCGGCGACAATTACACTATGCAGTTGTCGTTTGTGGTATTTGGACTGACGTTGACATTGGTTGGTTATGAACTCGCAGATCTGACGCACTGTTTCGCGGTCTGTCATGAAAAATAACAGAATCAACAACAGAGTTGTGGCACCTCAATGGTGTTGGTGCGAAAGACAGTATGGGCGGAACCGGAAATTCTTCAAGCGATAAACCAATAATGTCCATGTAAAATCATTTGAACGAATGGTGATAAGGTATTAATGTAAATACTTCTAACAGACAAGAGAGTACGAAGAAACAACCATTTGAGCAACCAATTCATGAGCTTTATTACGGTCATTGAGTTTCTGAGATCAAGTCCAGTAAGTAGGTATCCGATCGTCGGCTGTGACTCAGTTTAATATGAATTTTTCGTGTAAGCTACTCTGATGCGAAACGCGAGCTCATGCTCAGTAATATTTTACTGGATTAGCAAGGGTTATTCCATCGAACTAGCAATCCAACTACCAACGAAGAATGAATATTCATCGGAATCTCAAGAAAACAAATAAAGTCACAATAAAACGTTACGCTACCGCCTAAGGACATTTGAAAGTTGGTACATAAATGCGAAGGGTAGAGAGGAAAATAAGTTTGCCGCACTCACAAATCATGGGATCCGGTGGTGAAACACGTACGAATGCGACTGCACAAAGAACTTCCAACAAATACTGCGCAGTGGATTCTGAGCTCCAGTCACGAACCAGCAACGAACACAGACAAGGGATCAGAGTGTTGAACAAACTCGAAGCGGTGTCTGAAGCGTGCAGTAAACAAAAGAAATAATGTTAAGTATTATGTACATGGAACCATTGTGACAGAATCGGCTTCAGATACAAGTAAAACATTATCAGGAAGAAAGGAAAATTCATTATGATGAAGAATAACAAACAGATAGGCTAAAAAGTAATACGGCCGAAGATTCGGTACTATGACTGAAACACTGACTATTGGTAGGCAGGCGGGAAAACTAAAATGTGCAACCATATCCATGATTTAAGGGGTAAGGTTCGAAGATATGACCACTAAATCATTTGATGGAAAAATTTAACAGCTGCGAATTCAAAAAACCTTCTCGGGTTGGCACAAAACTCACGGCATACACACAAGTCGAACCGAATAAGTATATACATTAGACGTAATTGTTCAGTCCAAGCTCAGGAAAAGTCCATGGATTCGAAAGATGAATGTTTTGAACAGATATGGCGACACAGTGATGAAAGTGTTTACACAAGTTAGAAGGTTGGTCAGTCGGCGAGATATTGGGTTGGAAAACGTTTCTATCGGTGAGATCTGATTAAATACGCAACGAATGATGAAGCTGCTTCAAGATTTCACACATGCATGCAACATTTCACATTTTCCTTATGTTAGAGACATAGTTCAGAAGAAAAACAAGGGTAGGCGAGATAAGAACCTATTTTATCAGCAAAATTTTCCAATTTAAAGCGGTATAGAGCTTATATAAGTGATCAAGGTTGCACGAGAAATATCATCAACATATTAGGAAATGTGTTCCGATGATAATGCTTATGGTGTAAAATTCTGCCGAAGTGCATGCACTGAACATCGTAACTAATGAAGAATGTGTACAATAATGAGACAATACATTATTAAGTCATTTTCTTGCTTGTCAGTTCACTAGCACCGCATGAAGTGATTAGACAAAACTGTGAGATAAACTGAGGTCCACATATTTGACAGAAAGAGCGAGGAACAATTTTACAATTACACAAGGTTGACAACGATGATTCTCTTTCATACTAATAAAGTTACAGATTTCAGGGCTCAGAAAGATGTACTATGTTTGGTTACTTGTGAGTATACTCCAGGTGGGTCACCTCAACCAACATAGCATGTGGATGTGTGAGAATTTCGGATCTCCAGTACAATCCGAGCTCCGGCCTGCACAATGAAACGGCGACAGCGACAACAGGAAGGGATCTGTCCAGTCTGCTCTCATAATAATGACTGTGTGAATGCGGCAAGCCCGGAAAGCCATCTGCTGAGAGACCCAGCGAACCTAACTATTAACTCGACGACGAACGGAGCGGCACTCTATGTTCAAGTAGCAGGCAAAACGCTATCGTTGTTGGCTTTTGATTCAGTTAACCAATAATGAGGTTAGAACTCACAGATTAGGCCAAGATAGTTGCTACATACATCTGGATATAATGCGATTGCCATTTGAACTAGAATACACTGCTCTACTTTACGTTCGTCACATTATTACAACTGTGCTTACCGCAGGTGTCAGCGTCAGCCTAAACGAGACAACCCCTCTTATCGCATTTAACGCCTCAAAGTATTGGATTTGGCTCAAATGGCACCAGATACCAAAAAATCTCTCACCAATTCGGCAAGGTGTGCGAGATGAGGTGAGTCACCTGTCACCTACAAGTAATTAAACTAGAGAAGGCCGGTAACCAATGCGTTGTTCGTATGTTTGCTAGTCGGCATCTCCATCAAAAACCTTAATGATCATACAAAGTAGATTGGCAATAATGACGCTGACCGCCAATCGTATGACGCAGTGTACCCGGATTCAGCAAACCTCACGATTGCACAAACTATTCTTAACGTGACAACGAAAACTTTCTTAATAAATAAGTCTCTAAAGTGACAAAATGAGTACACAAAGTGAGAGCAAACACTGTTCAACAATAAAGATGGGTTTCCCTTATGTCTGGAAGTGATGCCGACAAAACTTTGCCCTTAAAATCATGGAAGTGTTCGCAAGTTATTACGCAGGGTGACCGGAATGGTAAACTTACGTAGGCGTTTGTGATTCAGTCGATCATCTCCCGATCGGACGGTCAAGTGACGCAGCGGAGTAGTCTGTTCATCTGCGGCCATATCTTCCAAAAGGGCTAAACTCGTACCTGTCAAGCAAGAAGGAAAACATCGTATCGTAATGACAGTTTGACAGAAGCCAAAGGAGATTGTCTAAAGCAATGTGGACGGAGTGCAACGTTGCCCAGTATATTGACAGGGATGGCCTAATCTTCAAATGTGCACCTTGTAATTGTTACTGGCGTCTCAGTGATGATCGCTCACATGAGTTTTAACGAACACCGGTCACCAGTCCAGTCACCACCCCAGTCATACGTGTTACCGCTTGAAGGTCGGTCAGGCCGATTTTAGATTGTGCACATGCCGTTCTGCACAAGCTCACATATTGGTCGAATGCCATAGATGGTCCTATTATTGCCTTGCGCGGCTCCGTAGTGACCTTTATTCGTTCATCCGACTCAATTCAGTTCCAGTAAGCTCGGCAATTTTAATAAACATAACCAGTAATCAGAAAACGGCATACAAGCCCGTAGACAGTTACGTGGATTTCCATTAAGCACCAAACAAGGTTTTAAGTCGAATCAACGGGGTCAAAACATATTTGGTTAGAACCTCAAAAGGCATGTACCCACATCATCTTTACTTGTGCAGTAGGCCGATGACAATGTACTTTATAAACGTTTCTGAAGTGTGTGGGTCAAGCACACCAACCCACCATGTCCCCCTCTTTTCTACCACGGTACAGTCCTGGGATAGTTTATCAATGTGTACAATTCAACAGCAACGCATGTACACTTGATTGGGTTATGCACAGAACATAACGGCTTAGTAACGGCTCAAAATGGTTCAGAATTTATCAGGCAAAATTCAGAAATGGTTACGGGGTAAACGAACGTGGAAAAATCCTGAATTGTTTAAAAGTACTGATGACTAACGAACTGTCCCTGCATATTTGAAACTCGAGCACTAGTCAGTGTGGATGCAGTCTAAAGCAGCATCAGCGTGATCATATAGACAAACAGCGAGCCTTACTGAGATACGTTTTATATAAAAATAACGGAAAAGCATTCTGAAAGGATCGATTTACAAAATAGGTCACGACTATACGCACACTTCCGCATCTTATACATGGTACACTTCAGAAAGTGATCATGCTCTTCTTGTAAACAAATAAAAAGCATGTTTGTATAGTAACAAAATCAGTGAACACGGATGCAATGCACTTTCTACGAATGCTGGAGTAAAATGTTGCTATGGTATGATTAAAGGTATTTCCGATTGACAAGTTCATTCGCCCTGATAAATAAGGTAGAATAGGACTAACACAACAAATTATCAGGAAGAGCTAAAAGCTATAAGATCAGGAAAAATATGAGGTTAATTGCATTGATCAATTTTAAAAGAGGGGAAGAAAAGCAGCTGGCATCATTTGTTTAGCACGAACCAGTCATGATATACTCAACGTTCTCGCCTTCCAATCATTGTAGTTAAATTCATAACTGTATGTTATTCAATTGGTTGCTCAACAAATACAGAGTAGTAGCAATGACTGTTAAAATAGCACTAGTAGGCATCGTAGCATTTAATCAAATAGAATGCTATTATTCAACAATCAGGCAGACAAGCGTCACTAATCGAAGTTAATGTGCACAGAACGACAGGATAAACGAGAAAACCTACTCAACAACATTTGAAAATTAACGGGATCTTTTTCACGTTCCAGTATTTCGCACAAAAAGTAAGCCAACTGATTCTTCAGAGTAGACAATGTTACCGGATCTTTGGCATTGCTGGATATGGGTACGAGGCCTACAGAGAGTAGAAAAATAGACGTTTTAGTGTATAAACAACTCCTAAATTGATGAAAAATCCACCTAGTGTTAAGGAAACGCGTGAATAAATCATAAACCAACACCTAAGATTCTGAGTGAGTGATCATCCACTAGGAACTACAGCCCAGAAAGCTACAATCATAGCCCAGCTAGAGCTACCTGATGAGCAATGTAAACAAGGAAAAAACCGGTCATACCATGGTGTGCACTGGTACGATATTAAGTATCGAACGCCATTTCAACTTTTGTCACTCGCGATCACTTAAAACAAACAAAGGCCATTGGACGGATTGTGCTGACCAACCTAACGAAGTGTTGAGAAGCCAATGATGAACACTAAAAATTAGTTCATTGTTTCTAAAGAGGAGAGTGGCATTACGCTTCGTTCCGGTGAACGATGTTGAAAGGGGTGGACTCAAGTTCGAACCAGAAATCAAAAGATGTTACCTATAGCTGAGGCTCAAATCCTAATGATGATAGCTTTTATAGAAGGGTCATGGAGTGAGGCAAGTATAGGTTATATAATAGTCATCTTGTGTATACAATGACCACAAGGCTAATAGCTGAGAGTTTCGATTAGTAAAATGAAAGTCTTCGGCTCAAGCTACAGTCTGCCTGCTTTGACATGTCGAACCCAACCAATAATGTAACAGGTCAGTATGAGAATGCGCACAAAAATGCAATGAAGTATTTTAGATACCGACGTTCGTAGTTGTAATCAACGCAAACGGATAGGCTGTTTCCAATCAACCGGTGGACTGAATCTGAGCTAAAACAATCATTTTATCTGCTCCGTGATGACCAATGCTTTCAATAACCATGGTTTATTACGCAATAACTGTCCGTACAAATTATGGTTCGGCTATTATCTATGATGAGTTGAAAAGCAGAAAGGTTGTTGGGAAAACGAGCATCGGAAGACTGAGGAATCTTAATCGTGCCAAAGTGGAGTTAAGCGAAGTGCTAGGATATGATTCAAAACTACCAGCGACAGCAGATAGTTTTGAGTGTGTGAAATAGTTTTTTATTTAGGATAAGTGAAGTGAAACACTTAAACAAAGGAGTGTGGTGTTACAAGACAGGCGAACCTGTTACGGCTTTCCAATCCGCAAAAAACTAGACCATTTCAGTATGGAAGTTGATTTAAAGCAACCAGAAACTAACAATAATTTCTACGAGACAATTAAGATGGAACTACAAAGCTTATTGAAAAAAAAAGAACAATCGACATATGAATATGTCCGAAAACTTACATCGCAATGTTGCACCTTCAAACTGCGCAGGAATACAGACCATGGCCATAAGTTGATGTATAGCGGCTCTTCTCAACAAATCCATTGTCAAGTATTCCGGTCTCCTGTGAAAAATTACCACTCAATTTCACAGTAGCTGCTTACATACAAAGCAAAAAGCGATATGTGTTTGAAAGCTGCTACACGTAGCGAGTGATGCATCGTTTTGTGATTTAACCAACAAGATTGAGACCTTTTTATTGACAATCAACTTAGTACGTGTTGGAATGCTAATTCGCATAAGTCTGACAGAGCCAGTAATGACAGGTAGATTAAAAACAGGACCCCGTCTTTCACAAAGTACTTGATCAGTCCACAGCCAGGCTACTTTTAACAGACGATTCTGACCAACAAGAAAATTGCTGCAACCTGCGGATGATGAAGTGATAAGTTGTTCATTCTCTAATACAGTAAGTTAGGATGCTCCGAAAACGAACAATTCAAGTGCAAACTGACTTCCGGTAAGCATAAATTTTGCAGGCAATACGAACAGGAATATAGGACGTTGTGACACCGATGATAGTGATTAATCGATCAGAATTTTCCGCATACCCCTGAGCTGTGAGTGTGTTTCATTCCACAGCGTGACACAGTCAATGTATTCCTCTAGCTTGATAACCAAATGGATCAAGCCACCCATTCGCTCGCATGATGATGTGTGGTTGACCTCGTGTCCTCTAAACTGTAGGGGAAGCCTGCCACAAGAGGTCAATCGTTTGTGAGCTTCCGGTCAAGTTGTGGGTTGGGACGAGGTTTCCGATTAGACAACTGATATGACTAACGACTGCTTTGTAATATGCTGTACAGAGTATCGTAGTAGTAAACGGTACTTGTGTCAAACAACTTATTGCTGTTAGAAGCCAACCGCCTCGAAACATTTCACTTTTGCTGCTTCACTCAACCATTCCAACCTGACTGGCCCTAGCTGGCCAACTTGCACACAGTTTGAGAAGAAATAAATCAACGGGAATCAACGAACAAAGTGACGAGCATAGCCTCGGAGTGATAGAAAACAACCAGAAGATGACTAAGTAAACTCAACAATTCCGTAATAGTGAGATAAGGAGACAGTTGCGCACGAAAGAGTGTTAAGAACTCACATGACATTCTCATCGCGAAACACTAACTGACAGGCGGCAAACACGCGCGGAAGAAGGATGTTGATTCCTGGTAAATCCTCGCGCAAAAGGTCCGTGGCGAAAAACAGTAAGGTGGACAGAACGTAGTCATTGCGCTGTAAAGATAGATAGATAGAAGTGAAGTTAAAAACACATTAGTGAATGCAGAGGCAATTAAACGAAAGTCGAACAAAGCACGCAAAAATACCGAAAGTAGAACCCTGGAATATGCATAGGCCAGGTAACACAGAGGATTATATAGGCGGTTTATAATACACTGAAAGAATACTTAGAAACACCCTCACCGAAATACGAAATAGCGGAGTTGGATGTCGACAGCGCTGATTAGCATGAAGCAACGAAAAAGGTACGATTTATATTCCTGACACCAGCTCAGTGAACTATGAATAGCAATACGGTTGACAGCATACAGTGGTAGTCGAAATAAAAGACAGAACGAAGAAACATAGAGTCGGGCGCAGTTTGGAAACTGGGGTTTACTGAAACCGAACATCACATCTTCGACCGCAACTGACGAAGGTGATTGAGACTAAGCTAGTTGAGGAGTGGAGTTGTTACAAATTAAACGAAGAAACAGAGAGGATTATAATTCCGACACAACGCAAATAATTTTGTAAAAATCTATATTCTACCGAACCAGATTTAGTCGTGTGACACGCACCGAGCGGTACGCTTCCTCGATTAAGACAGAGTAAATTGATAGATATTAAACTGAAAGATAGATCGACGACAATAGCAAACGAACAACAAAACCGTAGGATTGGTCATGATCAACAGCAAAGGCTGTTTATCTACGTGTGTCGACATACATCAAATATACACCCGTAAAAATTACCCGGAGGTAAACAGATCTGATATACATACACAGAAAAGTTAGTCATAATGTAAGCAAGATTTGTTTATTTCAAATCTGGTGAGCAGTAGTTAGAATAAGTTGCCAGAGCGGAAGAAAAAGCAGACGAAAAAAATGTATCCCAACTTAAAATAATCAATCAACATCAGAAACAACTGTTACTTTCAAGTGATATCATGTAAAAGTATCTATATTAATTGCGACTTGAGGTTGTCCGATTTCAGCAACTTGGGTGACTCATTTATTTCGGGATTGCTATTCAATTTCTTCGAGTCCAAATACATCAGATCAGTTGACTTTAGCATAGAACCTTAAATCAGTAGACATGCTCAAGGAAGAAACATGTGGGAATCGTGAAGAAAAACATTAAACAGAACCACTCTCAACTGATCAGTAAATGATCACTGACTACTCACCCCGGCCTCTGTATCTAATCCATAATGTAAACACAGGTAGAAGCGAACCAAATGTTCCTGTGCCATTTGACTACGACGACCGTACAACACAATACGACACAAAGCCCCGAGCGCTTCTGCACGACCTGCTTGAAAGTTCATATAAGATGGGAATTGTTCCGTGCGCGTCGAAATGAGAGCAACTGAGCAGAGAGTTAGAGTGAAAAGGAGATGGGTAATGGCCTAAATGAAAAGAGATCGCATGCGGAATAGACATAGCAGGAAAGCAAGGTCACACGAACCACACCGGAGGAAGCTAGCTTTGGAAGTCAGTGATAAACGATACGGAAAGGTAATGTCGTTCAGCGATGAAAGTATACGAACACCAGATTTGTCAACAAAAATAAACTGATCAGTGCGCACTAATAGGACAAATTGAGTTGAAACAAATAAGCGCCATGTAGCGTTCATGTGCGCGCATGTGAATGTAGGTGCAATTCTACACTGAACAGGATGAATATGAATGGATACGAATGTAACAAACATGCATGGCCCCATAGAGGAGAAAGAACGAAGAGGCTTAATCTACATACACTATGCAGCATAAAAGATTTGCTCGAGGAATGACGCAGACGATCTACCTGCTGAGATGATAACACAATTCAAACGCCCAGTTCGGTTAAAATAGCATGGAAAAGATGCTATAAGGATAGATTTAGTTAATGCCGTTTTGTACAGTGACGAAGCTAGTTCAGTAGAAGTACTTTCAACAAATGGCTGCCAGGAAGACGGATATATACTTCCAAAGTTTGCAAGATGTTTCGTCCTAGCTTGGGCTCATCAGGTCGAGAGAACTTTAACAGAGACAACAAACCTTGTGTTATAAGCCAGATTTTGTCCACCCAATCACCGGTCTTATAGGAACAATGTGAGACAGCTGTGTTTAAGAATACTCCTCTTGTGAAGCTGCAAACTAGTAGTGAGCCACACAAATGGCTCGCATGCACAGCTGAACATAACTTCGGCTAGCATCGGTCAGCCAGCTCGAACTTGACATGAAAGGTGAGCAGAACTCGTTCACAACCCGGTTTACACTGGGGCATTTACCGAACCAACCATTCAGAATTGTTACCCTTTACGTTATCGTACGCACTGCTCACATGACCTTTGATGAATACTGTTCATTCACCCAGAATGTAAGCCACCCGACCTAACGTAATCTCATCGAACATGGAATATATTTACAAATCTACGGGCATGCATAGCGAAATGATTGAATGTACTCAAAGTAACTGTACTGAGAATGTCGGGGCGTTATTGAACTACGGAGACCAAAATAAGATGACTGATTGTGGAGACCCGTTGAAATCTACGAGAAGATTACGTGACGCACACATGAAAATACGTTCGTCCCTCAGCGGCCTTCCAACACTAATATGTTTCGTTCATCTGACGAAAATACTGCTTGGGTTCTAGAAGAGCAGTTAAACTGCAACAGACGAATAGGCAACATAACATAACAAACAACAATAAGACGGTGTCGTCGACGTTTCCAACAGTGCAGTAAAGATATCTGGGTTAATACGTTCGATTTTTATCTCACGGAGCTGAATGGAACAGTATTCTGTTGAAATGTCCAATGATGACACGAACAGTCCCGTAATACAGGACTAAGGAGAACAGTTATGGTTTTTCTTGTTCGCACCATAAAAGATTCGAATTACAGGAGCCTGCTATAAACACACTGACATCCACCAACTCTGTAGGGTCATTGTGGCAGAAATCTCAAGACGATAATGTCTCGGATATCGATGCGCTTTTACGCAAATGTTCAGATTGTCTTACATTATTGATTACTCAATTTGATCTTTTCAAGCGCCAGACGAACTTAACTTCATAGAACACTTCGACCGAAGAATTCTCAGAAGTACAGACGTTTTCAGTTCTAAAACGGACGCTCTGGAGAGCATGTGAGCAGGTGCCAGAATGCACTATGGAGTATATCAAAATGCAGAGAATATGTGAACTAATCTTCAGCAGAGGTGGATCAACTGAATATTAGCAGACGAGAACCTGAACAAAATCATATTGATTGTTGATGAGGAGCAAGGGGTTTTGGTTTTAATACAGATTGAACACCACCCACAATTGATCGCAACTGTAGCATTCCCACAGACATTTCAGCCGACCCCCTCCGAAAAGCAGAAGCACTAGACTCGAGCTTCGCTCTCATTAGAGCTCGTCAGTAGTGCATATCCTTGCCACTGCCTAGATTAGAACTTCGGCCACGCTGTTCATGAGACAACTGTGTTTACCACTGCTCCATTGACCTCACATTGGGCATGACCGAATTATCATAGGCGAACGGTCAACCATTTTCGAGCCTAGTGCTTCTGCTTTCCGGAAGGGGTCGACTAGAAAGTCTACGGAAAAGGGATAGCTGCGATCAAGTGTGGGTGATGTTCAATCCACATTGATTACCTTGTTTGTAACCTATCCCGTGTATCCTGCTCGTGCTGCTATTTGCCCGGTTAAGTGAACTAATGATAGATGTGTGAAAATCCATTAATTCAGAATCAACAATATTCGGCAAAGGTCGTTTAGGTGACCAATAGCAGAGGTCAGCGCACGTACGTAAAAGTGCAGTGGATTGAGAGTGAGAGCCATGCACTATGGACGTCGGACTCGGGTAGGCTAAACGAGCTAACTGCTTCAAAATCATCCAAGTGTTGATGATTAACGTGAGGTTCGATGTATCACCACTGGTCGTGATCCCCCCAAAACTCTTATCTTGAAGATATGCCATTGGCATTTGGTTTTAATCAATAGGTCAACAAATGAACAGTAAAATACCACCTCAAAAACAGTCAATTTCTCAATTCGCAATGGAAATGTGTGATAGTGAACAGAAACGACCACCGTATTGATCCACTCAAGCTGAAAACCGGTGAAGGAATTCCGGAAAACACAAGTAATAAAAAGCTATGTGGTGAGTAGGCCCAATAGGCGATTGAAGATGCAGTTGAAACACGCTACTCAAAAGAAAAATAAAACGTGAAATAGTCTGGGTATGTTGTTAGTGAGGTTCGCATTCGCAGATATCACATGGGCTGCAGTTGTTACTCAACTAAAACCAACTAAAACCTGGTACTGCTTATAATATTGAAGTAAATGTTGAATGGTTGTATGCATTCTTTACGCCCCCGTGTTAACGATCTATGAATTCTTCAAACATTAACACATGTTAGTAAAATAACAGAAAGCTTGGAGATCTACATCAGAAAGCCAAATAGTATGTGTATACTTCTCTTTCTTTCAATTTCCCAGCAACAGCAGTTCATCAGATCGAGCCTTATCCTTGGGTCATTTAGTATACCTACCCGAGTAGCTGCGTAGGCATTTGTCATCCTGTATGTTAGATAACGTTGCCAGAGGTCAATAAACAGAATGGAGACAACGTACTGGGCCGAGGTAGGCAATAAAACCATCTGGGGGAAGAGTTGCATTGCTTTAATGGAATGGTCGCATTCTCTTTTCTAGAAAGCGGAGATGTGTCGATGATTCATCTAACCACAATGATCACAAGCTTGCACGTTATCTCGAACAGCCGTCCATCGGAAGAATAATGAGGAATATACTAGAAAAGAGTTATCAACAATAAAACAGAACTGAACCGACAATATAAGATAAACGAGGACTATCGAGGTTGTGAGTGTAGCGGCATCACCCACTGAGGTGTGCTGCCACGTTAGATCGCATTTTCAACCAACAATTTGAACGATTAAGAGATCCGCAACCCCGCGCACAAGAACCCATTTTAGTCAATGAAACACTCAGTGTAGTCAGAACTCACGATCACTCCGTTGTCTGACCACCATGTGGTTTTACTCAGCTGCAGGTAATCTCCGAGAATAATTTTCGGTCTGCCTACGGCTTAGTTGCTAAACTGAGCATTGGATTGTCCCGCCTGACTCCCAACCCGATAAGGAGAGGACATGAGCACCAATGCTCATTAAAAACGAATCAAAAACTAAACCACAAGGATTATGTATATGGCAGACGATTAACACACAGGACAGTAACGACAGAGAGAATCGAACACAACGGGATTACTCAACAGGTTAGTCGAATCAAATTCTGCATCCGAGAGACAACTTTGATGTGCAAAAGAGTAGCTATTACGGGAAATAAATCGAGTGCTAATCTACCCATAAACCAGAACGCATATTAACCATCGTTGAGGCATATCTAAAGCGGAAGTGTTCGAGCACAACGAATGATCGTTGCAAGCACAAACACGTAATCCGGTTAGCATCTCAAACATGGCGACCAGACTATCCGCAGCCCTTCTCAGAATAACATACAAAATAAGTTTATTTGAGTCTTAGCAAAAAAAGAACTTCTTGGGCTAGCTCACCCGAGTACAGAAAAAAAACACAGTTGACCGATAATACACGATTCAGTTTGTTGGTAAGTTAGGATTCAGTGCGCCTTACGTAACCGTTACTCTACGATAACGGTCTTACCTCTGAGATAAATTGGGGACTCATTGCCCATCATCCTGATCTGCTGAGCAGTCCATGAAACTTAAAAGGAAACGTCATCAGCTAACAGGCGCATCTAAGCAGACTTAGTTGTCTGGTCATTGTTGCTTTTACCAATTGGCCTACATTAAGTGAACAATGTGGCTGTTCGTCAGCGCGTAGAAAATTTGTAGAAACGTAAAGCTTTGTTGGACCGTGTACTCCAAATGTCAACTGAGCGACTGTTGCATCAGACACAGGTCAGCTAAAGCCACAAGAGTGTCAAACACGAAGGTGGGCACCAAATATGAAGACCCTGACCAGTATGTTCTGTTGAGAGTGGCAGATGTTGACGCAGTTAATGACTTACCTGCATTCACGAAACGTTCAGTTCGGATTACTCTCATTCTTCCAGCTTCTATCATCTTACTTTGCGAACTATATCGTCCAGGATGTTCGAGTGATAAAACGTCATTGACAAAACGAACGGCGGCTTTAGTAGCAGTGCATTCCAGTCAGGTTTATGATCGTCCGAGTGAGAGAATGGATGTGTACAATCGAACCTTGATCTTGTGTGGGTTGTCTCCAATCGAAAATCAAGCAACGACCTTTCTTACAGCTAAGGGGAAAATGCTTTTGGTCACCGGGTGAATATTGCGATCCTAACAATGCTTTCTGAAGGACAATGTAGTAACTTGCGACTTGACGATGATTTTTGATGGAAAGTTCCCCCGTGAAACAGACGTTATTTCAAAAAAGTATCAACACAGAGGTCAATGGAAGATAAGTTTACTAAACTGATCGCTTACTTTTCAAACTCATTGAAAAAAGCTGTTGATCTTTTCGAATCAATACGTTTAAAACCCACAACATGATAAAATTTAACAAGACAGAGCACTAAAATTCTGGGACGCCATCGTTTGGTAAGCGAATAAATATGCTGTTGGATGGAAGTATTAAAAACGTAAGATAATTGCATACATATCAGAGAAGACCAGTAAAAATCACAGCGTACGCTCAAGCCGGCTAAGCTTATCTCCAAGGAAATGAACAATTGATTTACTCTTACTCTATGATAGCACATGTTGTGCTATAAAATGTACCCACGTCACTGAACTGGAAGTCAACAGCAAAATTAACAACTAGTCGTGAGAGCACCAACGAAGACCATACAACGAACGACCTCGTTTTCAGTACTAACTCAACATACCAGCTTTAATACAATCATATAAGTCTATGTTGTAGAGTGGATGGTAATCTTATTCACCGGTTTGGAGTATACAGTGTAATCAACACACTTTGGCAAATTATACTGCAGTTCGCTTAAGGATAACCGAGTGAAAATGGGCCTGCTCATTACATTATATTCTCGCAATCAAATGGAAATCTTTGCGCGCCAGAAACAGTCACAAGGGTGTCAGATAATTGCTGCAAAACCCATTTAACCGATAAAGAAAAGATTGAAAAGAGAATTAGGAGTTGACTTGAACAACCGAAGCAAGTGGGAATACGAACAGGATTGGGGAGTTCAAAACTTCGAGTATACAGTGAATTGACTTGAAGAATGGCTGGATTGTGTGCGAAAAGATCCAATTAATCTTGCGATGACAATCAGTGATCGATTCCCATCTTAACATGTATGTGTCTCATCCGTACATTTACAGAGCGTGAATCGTTTGTAGCATTTCAAATGTGTTGTGGAAACACGGAATGAAAGAGTTAAATTGTCAATGTGGTTTCAGAACGAGAAAGTCGGACTAGCCAACAAGGATACTGACTTCACTATGCAGGCTTTAGTGGAATGGACATGTTTTCTGAACAACTCATCATGCAATCTTAGCAAACATTGGTCTAAATTAAAAGCGGTAAACAGACGTCACTGTACGGCGTGCGTTCTGGAAATGGTGACCTTGACATAAATGTAGAGTTCCGTAGAACTTCGTCAGTCGCCAGCTCAAGTGTGAACTTGTTACAGTACTGCATATTTCCTTGTAATCCAGTTACATGTTGTGTTCCTTGTTGTTTTCCCAACCCTTATAACAACTAAGTGTAACATATCACATTAGGATAGAACTGCCAGGAGATATGAACACGGTTTACATAGTTCACCAGTGGTAAGAATATGACGCGCGAAAACAAAATCAAACCGTTCTCAAATCGGATCGTAAGGGATGCTCACAGAAATCAGATAAGACGGGAATAGATGCATCAATACCTTAGTTACCACAAGGAAACAATCAAACTAGATTGTATGTGCGAGTGGTACCGTATTCACATTGATCACAAATGACGTAAGGCTTCATATATGATCTCAATGATAACGACATCGCCTAAAATTACACGATTGCGGTGATTATTCCTAAGCAACTTAACAATGCATCCAACTTACATGTAACAGCTTGAAGCACGACAAACGTTCATAACGGTGCCTTTTAATCACAAAAATCATAAGTGATCGATGCGAGAATTATCGCGTCTAGTTGTGATTTCTAACGCTGACACTTGTGTACCTCATTCATTCGGGTCTCTTTAAAAATGTTGCCAAATATGTACAACCCTCCTTGGAAAGATATCGTGAGCAATAAACGCGTCTGTTAATTGCTTATAAGCCCATTTGAAAACTGAAAAGTTTTACTAACTAGTCAGGAATAACGAGTTGGAATCAGCCAGTCTCCACAGGTAACAGAAATGAGTAAGAATGGTTATTCGTGGGATTAGTTACGGACACATCAAATACACACAAGTGCGGAAAGTACAGCTGTGGATTAATGTGATCCAGAATAATGAGTGGTGCTGAGATATCGAGGATTTGTAGACTCGATAGGACCGAGACGAAAACACATTAAAATGAATCTGAAAGAGCAGACAAGGCTGAAAAACTGTGCACACGTATCATAAACACCAGTCCCGCATACACACACAAATGCGCACATGCACATATGAACAAATTGACCGGGACGAAAACAGAAGACAATGGGAAAACGTCGAACAGGTTACACAAACAGAGCGTTCTGCAAATGGCAAGACTTACAGTAAGAGTCTACGGGGAGAGTAAGGGGAGGTTTGATGGAAAACGGGACATTTAAAAACAAACCGTTGGTTGTAGTAAGTATTAATCGTTCCATTAAAAAAATCTGACATAAAAGGATTATTGTCACGCCAGTGCATATGGCTTTTAAATAAAATTGAAGATATTGCCGTCGAACATTCATGGAAAACAGAAATGTTTTTATACGACATTCTCGAATGCGCTGTTCTTATCAACATGGACATGAGCGATCTAAACATTTCTTATCCACCAATCAGAAGTTGTTAACTGGCGCGTAAATTACAAAGTCAAATCAACTTCGTTGATTACGCACAATTTGTGTCGAGCAGAAGTGATTCTCGTGTTTCTTCTGTTGTAAGTTAAAGTAGAAAACCCGAAATGACTCGACAGTTAATGAAATGTAATTCAAAAGAATGGACAAATCAAAACTGCTAGAAGATGGATTAGAATAGCAGTCAAATCTTATGATACAGCATTGGATCATGTGACGCACTTGGTAACCGGTAATCCAACTAACACTGACTTGCAACTCATTCGTGTCAAACACAAAGAGAATCTGATGAGTTGCTTTAACTTACGATCGAAATCTTTATCCACGCCAATTATAGCAGCCTCGAACAGCCACGGGCCAAGTAATTGCAACAGCGTATTGACCTCCGGACGCAAACTGCTCACTCCCTGATTTGGTTCGGGACCAAGCCATTGCTGAGCAAGTGTCTGAAGATGAACGAAATTAGGTGACTGTGAAGAACCACCGGAGCTGGTAGTGGGGCAATAAAAAGAACTGCTCGAAGCTCCATTCTGCTGCGGTCTGATGTTGTTTGGATGGTTTCCCGTAAAAGACAAAAGAGAAGGCTGCCCAGTTACAGCTGTGCCAGATGTATGTTGCAAAGATCCAACAGAAGAACCTCCGGTAGATTCGGCAGGAATTCCTGAATGTGGATGTCGAATGCTAGCGTTACCGGAATAAGCCAGTAAGCTAGCGGATGTGACAACGCTAGGGAGTTTTAGCTTTCCTAAAATTCGAGCAAAATATTAAACATCTCCTGTATTCATGCTGGTAGAGAACAACATATCAAACTGATCAGTCATAATGATGCTTGAAAGGTTGGACATACATTCTAAAACGACGCTTATATACACATCCACAGAACTGATTACTTAATCACTAATATTTAATAGTACAATTATTTACATCACGTGTGTATACTCAGGTTTCCCTAATGTTACAGTTCGTTTATAATGTGTTTTGGTATATATACATTGACATTATTGAACGGCATAACGCTTAACACAAAAGAATATACCAAAAACGAGGTCTAACAACAGTCAAATGTAACTATGATTCTTCTTTTCGAAATACGCCGGCTGAAGGGTACACGTGAGTGTATTTCGAACTCGCCTAGTCCAAATCGTACTGGTAATTAGGTAATGCTCCCATCAAGTAGATGCAATGGCACGAGGACATCGGTGATCGGAAGCAGACAGTTCTTGGACAGTATCTGTGGGAACAGACCCAGGATAGAGCTGTGATTACTGCAGCGATGTACACTCTGCCTTCAACGGAGGACTGATATCATGCCGGCATCAAATGTCCACAAATACCGTTCGACTGCAAATCTCATCAGAGTCGACACAACTGCCCCAGTAAATGACGCTCTCGGTTGAAATCAATGTCACCGTCAATAGTGAGTAAAATCTTTAGCGTCGCCGAAGCGATGCACAGATAACACTGGCCTGCCATAAATGATCTGCGAATAACACTGCCATTCTCTAGACTAGTTATGGTTTCGAGCCCACCTGACGTATTGCGTGATGCATGCATTTGGGTATTGATAGGTTGTCTGAATCTGGATATAGATTCAAAACCTTGATACTCAGCAATGTACTGAATCGAAGTTCGGTATGATTATTGTTAAAATGGAACAGGACAGAAATCTGTACATTGCTCTATTTTAGATGCTTCTGTCCATAAAGCCAAGGGACCTGGCAGCACATAATTCGTAATAAATCTATTCTGTCATGTAATGTCAAGATGAAAAGCCTAACTGAAGATTTTGAATATATGAAAGCAATAACGGCAACAGTAAACAAAGAAACAAATAAACATAAAACCGAGATAGCCAGCAACCATAATTGTTTTAAACTATTGGGAAAATTGATGTTTTTCATCAGGGAACTTGTATACAAACTCAATTCTAACAAACCACTCACGAGAACCCTTTTCCGTTGTCACATTTGTGGTACTAGAACGAGGTCCCTGGTTTGTTGGAGCAAAAGCACCGGCCACAACCGACCTCCTCGATTCCGCTAAAAAAACGTGTCAGAAGAGAAGAGTCTTATTCACAGAACCACTTCGTTATGGGATTATCTATTTCGTATTTTTTAATGTCCTGAGATCAACTAGATGTGTCCAAATCATTGTTGTTTGACGGCGAAGTCGATAACTTCAACCGAATTGGTCACTACAGTTCAGTTAGACACTGCGAGCAGAGTAAACGATCGTGCTAACAATGAGGACCATATGGTAGAGTAAATTGTCAAGGCGATCCATCTAAACATGTATCAATCGGTCACTGATACAAGAAACCATGGTTATAAAGGGGATGATGAACTGGATCAGGAAAAATCTGATGAGTCGTGAGACCCAAGATCACGAGCGTGTAAACAAACCGATGAGTAGGACGAGGGATGACAGATAAGTAACGTGTCATAAGTAAATGGTGCACACTTTCATGAGTGTCCGCTGACCGGTAATGTTTAGATGCACACGTTCATTGCTTGCAGTATTATCACGTTTTTATTGCAAATGGAAAAATCAAGCGATTCAGCTGAACGTTTTGTCGGCCGATCTGGGGTTCACGGATCCCAGCTTGCGCACCTATGTTCTACAACAACTGGTTTTTCTGTCCTGTAGAACAGTTGTTAACATATGCAATAATTTCCTCGTACCACCGGATGGAGTTCGAACAAAGTGTCTCTTGTCGTAGGATGTTTTAAACAAGCTGAGTGTATGTGGCTGATAAATCATGTTATTAAAGGTAACGTTGTCCGGGCCACACAATTTACACGTTTGGTCATAAAAGCGATATGTTGCATGATTAAGAGACAAAAATAGGACACTAAACAAGCATCATACAGTCAGAGGATTGGATCTGAAATGCATTGAAGGATAATCAAACAGCAAGAAAAGGTTATTAGTTTAAATTGGAAGTGTGAGGAGCTTCTCAGGCAAAACAGTAGGCTTAACTCACTGTCAATATCAGATGTTACGACCTTGGATCCACCATGCAGAATAGGTGAAAACGAGTTAGTTGGACGATAAAGTTCTGGTGGGACACTCAATGACGCCTCAATGCCCACAGTCAAACTGGGCTGAATACCAAGAAAGCCATCCAAGACGACAGACAAGCCACGCAATGCTTGGTGATATATATAGGGTAGGTAAATGGGAGCCATGGCTACACGATCCGCTGCCGAGGTTTTCCTGCATGATGACAATGTCAAACAGGTATTATTCTCATGAAAGCTTATATAACACTCAATCTGAAACAAGCGAAGTACACCGTCATATAATACGGAACATGAAACATACAGAAATAACTGAGGAGTAGTTAGGGAATTTTAGGACTATGAGTTGAATGTTACCCATATTTCAGTCCAGCTTCCTCACTCACACAGACTGTTTCAGTAATCAGTACAAAGACAAAACACCAGACAGATTCGAGTTTCGTAATAGCCGAACCACACTGGCAACATGCCTTCCGACAATACCTACTGAATAAATCTTCAGATCACTAGACAAAAAGACTCAAAGTGTAGCGAAGGTAAACCTCAAGGTCATATCCCAACGTCCGATAGTCGCACTGTTCCGTTGAGCAGACTCTGAGGTTAAAGAAGAAACAGTAATTCTGGAAGAACCACCTAATATCGAGAAATCAAATTGAATACAGACATGTAAAGGTTGCTACGTCCGGAAAACCGTCGTCTGAAGAGCAGTGCACAAAAAGCGATTGCCCAAAAAGCATCACAATTAAACAGATTCCGTCCTATGTAGTGTTCACATGTTATAAATAAAAATCTCTGCTCGCAAATGAGTTATTTACAACCTTCAGCACTTGCCGTTCCTCTGGTGGGATGTGTGGTCGGAGTTCATCAGGTACGTATGGCTGGTGGATGGTAACAACCACGAAACTGGTCGTGTGCTTCCGGCGAATTTTGACCGTTTAGCTCATACTATATGTCTTGTCAAACTTCCTACTACCTATCGGCAGGATCCCAATTCGAACAGATAACGTTTTGCAACCACTTAAAACGTCTTTCGTGCCTCCATTGCGCACACAATACAACGTGACCCATTACACTCCGAGATTAAAAACATGACTGTTCCGCTCTCCGTTCACATATCCGTCAATGGTGCTACAGCACTGTGCGCAGAGAAGAGTTTACGCTAGTGCAAACGTGAGACCCTCGACGATGATCGGGAGCAGGTGTGGTTTGTGAGAAAAATACTCAAGGTAATGGACTGCGACCGCCGATCTTTTCCAAACACTTTGAGAGACTTTCGAATCGTGGAGGATTAGACAGATTGAATCAAGGTGAGAAGCTCCGACACAAGAGGAAAGTTCAACAACACCGAAAGAATAATTGTGATAAAAGCCATCAGATGCTAATTTTTAGAGCAAGAGGATAGCCATGCTGAGAAATGTTGATAATCACAAACGGCTTTAAAAAGCTTCACAAGCGCCCATATGGTCTAACACGGTCAATGAAGCAGCTTTTCTTAAACACAAAAAGGACTAGAGAACTACCTTAGCTCTGTTAATTTGTAGAAAATCTACCGGTAATTATTCCCACTACAAGTGCCATGTATACCTCAAATGAACCACCCAATAGGAAAAGCGCTCACAAGGAGTAACGTGAGTAAACGATTTCGAAGTAACAGAGATCAAAACGATTTCACAGTGAATTAAACAGCCATCAAGCGAAACCCATTAAACAGTGGAAATGACAGTTTCAGAACCCGAAGGCTCTGGGTCCTTGCATCACACACCAAGTGGGCAGGCCATTAGGTGAACATGGAATTTATTACGCATGAAAACAGCACGTCGACACCTGTTCTGTTGTGATTACGACCTGTTTAGAAATGAATGACAACGATAGGGTGAACCTACTCCAAAAGAGAGGAATAGGAAGCCAAAATTAATGCTTTTTGTGTCATTTTTGAAACATATAATCCAAATGCACTGGTATATTTTCCTTATATTTTTACATGGCATTCAAGGGCATATGCATGCACTAAGCGGCATTCTGCTGAGTTGAGGATGATACATGCCGTGGTAGCAGACTAACCTTCTTGTTTTGTTAAGCGGATGGCGTAATTTGTGAATAATCGTTCAAAGTTTAGATTGCCTGACGTATTAGGGGTCAGTGGGACAACAAGTGGTAAGGGGAATTTCTATTTTTGCAGGATAAATTTTATGCAGACCAAATAAAAATGATGTTGCAGCAAGGTGTTACGAATGAAACAATCTGAGAATACAGAGTGTCGATCCAATACGTCAGTTCCAAATGACAATCATTGTATGGTGAAGGATAATCGTCCGAAATGCTGGCGGTCATTTGCACATATAGTACAGTTAACAACTGAATAATCGTAATTACTACAGGCTGCGACGTTGATGGCCAGCTGCTAATCTGCCACTTGAAGTATCTCACCCAAAATCCCGCACTGGCCTTTATTCCTGTGACGTTGGTGACTAGGATTACCGAAACAAAAAGCTACTTCGATTTTCGAAGTATATGAGTTCGTGTGACTGGGCAGATCAGTACATCTGAGGTCGTTTATGAGTGACGTGATAACACGCCGTTCGTGTGGATGAACAGTGATTATAATTGCAACGGTCTGCCTGAACCTTGTGAGATGTGGCCGAAGCCAGTACATTCAATGTGTAGTAGATTGTGTTCATGCACACCTACAGCAGGCAGCACAGGATGTTACCATATGTCCACTTCCAAGTGGTATTCATTCACTGGACCAATGGATCAAGAAAGTACTGCCCGTCTGAATCTCGTTCCAGTTAACTCTTCTACACAACGCACAGTGCAAGCAGGAAAAGATCCAGTTCCGATGGAGTGCGCTGGACCAACAGCGGCAAACATGAAGAAACAATCGCAGTGATAAAACTCGCTGCATAAAGTAAGTTTAGTTTTGATCGCGGGGAGGCAGACAATATGTCAAAATGAAAACTGAACCTAATCAGGTAGGTAAGTTTAGCTTCGAAAAGGATAAGTAATCAATAGTGTGAAATATGGGATACGTACACGCACACGTAATGAACGCAGACAAACTAAATTTGAATGACACCGAGGATTATGAAGAACCTTCTGCTAATAAAAACTACCCCGAATAAGTCAGAGTAGCTAAATTCTTATTTATTAAGCCCGAAACAGAACAGACGTATAATGTGTCCAGCGTTGCCTTCCTCACTCACACCCGGTACTTGAATCCATTAAGGAAAATGAGTCATAATGCTAATCTACCCGTGAGTCCAATTTATCAGACGCAATCACAATGCTTCAAGACAAAGTACGACAAACCATGAAGGAATCCTAAAACGGGTTATGATTACAAAACCATGCGTACATACTGCACCCAAACACAGCTAACGGTGTACCGCCAAATTCATTGATCAAAGTGGACTTACTTGCACTTTTCAAATACAGGTGTAACCAGGATACGCGGATCACAAAAGTCCACCGGATTACCGAGTAAGTAAAGGAATCGAAACCATGTTTCTTTGACACATTCCGGGGACATTTCTCGAGGCAGAAGTGCACAGCCCATTCTGTCGACTAAGAGCACGAATGGAAGTTAATTTGTGTCTTTAACAAAACTATCAAAACAAGTAAACTGGACAGAGAAAAAAATAACGTCAAAATAGCAAATTGTATGAAGTCCCATCTACCATGTCACCAAAATATTAGCGAAAAGGTAATGTGTAAAATAAAAGGGTGATAAACGTCACAGTAGGAAATATCAATGCACACCAGTTCCTCCAAATTTCTAGTAATATATTGTACAAATGCACACAGACGATTAACACTACGGAGTTGACGATAAACAGCATAACAGGGATGCGTTTGCAGTTACAACTTGACTTCGCGGTACATTTCATATGGTTTACACATCGAAAGAACAAAAAATGGTTTGTCGTATCTGACGTCTTCAGTTGTACAAGAGATCACCATGTATCAACTTAATCGCACAGTACTGTTCACTTGTGAGTTTTATAGAATAAGTAAACAAATACTTTACTGCACTTCTAAAAAAGAAGTTTCAAACCGCCAGTAAAATAGCCACATACTTTAGCTGGTTTATAGTCTCTCTCATCATTTAAAAACTCTGGTCAAACGTTTAGAAACCAGACCTGACAAGTAAGAAGGTTTGTGTGATCCTTGAAATCTATGAGTGCAACCAGGAAGCCGAAGGGGACTACAAAAATAGCTTCGCACTAAATTAGTTCGGGCACATACACTTTGCTTCTCGACCTGTACTGCTACCTTGGCGAGGTGGTCGGGCTTGCATACTGTTGTGATCCGGCGGGCTAGGCTGACTAGGACTCCGGTCCTTCGAGGTGCAACTTTGTCAGACAGGCCAAAGGGGAGCAGTCAGACGAAAAGCAGTTACACTCACAGGATTGTATGTCGCATTACTGACCGCGTAGGAGTGTTTAGGTAGTGAGGCACGATTCTATGGGCATACAGCAGAACTATTTTTATAGTTACGGCACTGCTGTCTTCCGTAACATGAAGAAGGGGGTTAGAAAAGATATTCTCAAGCAAAGATCACTCCGACCACCCAACGATTGACCGTGACCGCCGGCGTATTATCCAATACGGTCGAAAAACATCTAGTATCTCTCAAAAGCCTGATGTAGCGTCGAGTACAGCCACTGCGCGCAGTAGTGCTCAGAATGAGACATCAATGTCTCACTCACTGCGCCCTCGGGCTAGGTAAGCCCCTCACTGCCAAATGAGTCAGACTTTTGAGTCATTGGCTGCGGGTGGGGTCCCCCAAGAAAACCCCATATCCTGTTGTCTCGCAGGTCAGACTTTTGAGTCATTGGCTGCG